>VYZW01024836.1:74645-103173 GCA_013401315.1 Balaeniceps rex | reverse complement strand
GGCGGGGAGAAAAGCGGGTGTGTGCCGGGGGCTGGGAGGGATGCACCGGGCGGAGCGGGGAGCGCGGCGCGGCGGCTGCCAGCCGGTACCGGGGTGCCCCTCGCCGCACCTCCAGCCCCGCTCAGGCGGCCAGGATGCGCCAAAGTGCCTGCAAATGTCTTTCCTTTTCCATAAAAAGCGATCACACGGCTTCAGCCCTGCTTCCGATGTGTGCGAGCCGGAACAAAGACACCAGGGATTAAGAGCCTCTTCCTGCCTTTCCCCCCTTCCACCCCTCACCCCCCGGTTTAATGCAGATTACTTACAAAGCCTTGGTCACCGGGAAGGAGCCAATGTCTCCCCCATCGGTGCCGGGGCTGCCCCGGCTCCCCCGCCGCCGGCCCGGGTCTCGGGGACACGGCTGCACGGCGGTACCGGTCCTCCCAGGTGGGAGCCGGGCGGTGCCGGCGCCTCCCGCTACCGGAGGCCGACCGGCCGGCAGCTCGGCACAAGGCGGGAGCTGCCACTCTGCACGGCTCCAAGGGGCCTGGATCCCCTCGCCGGGCGGCCCGGGGGGGTCCCTCTCCGCACCGGCCAGGGCACAGGGCAGCCGGTGCTCGGGCCAGCTGGGGGTCCCAGCAGTTCATTAGCAAGAAAAGCTAAGTAACGGCTGAAGAAGAGCCGTGGTGCTTCCAAAAGCGGTTTGGGAGACATGCTTTCCTGTCAGAGGCTTTAAAAATATCATGGCTTTC
Source organism: Balaeniceps rex (assembly GCA_013401315.1). Lineage (NCBI taxonomy): Eukaryota > Metazoa > Chordata > Aves > Pelecaniformes > Balaenicipitidae > Balaeniceps > Balaeniceps rex. The sequence continues at coordinate 102,442 of VYZW01024836.1, read as the reverse complement.
TTTCCCTTAAATAAGTAATAAAGGCTGAAACACTTTATTCCCACTCTAGAAGGATCACATCAGTCCAAAAGAAGGTATTTGGATATTTGGGTTCATTCCATTTTTCTGCTGCAATCCCTTGCTATCCTTTGTTAAATAAGTCTTAAAGGTTAATCTTTCCTTAAAAGAGGTTTTAAAAGAACAATTCTTATTCTTCAAATAGTTTTTATAAACTTTCTTATTAGTTCTTATTAAAGGCACGTTCATGCCTTTCTTAATGGGGTACAAAAGCCATTTCCAAGGGAAGTCTACGTCCAGCAAGAGCAGCAGGTTCTTGATCTGACTGTTTTCTGGCAGCTGTCTGTCTGCAGGATGGAACCACTTTGGCCAACTAATGACTGACAGTGGCTCATTATGAGAAAATGCAAATCATTTTCTTTAAATGTGCATGCTTGCCATCAAAAAGAAAACCTAAAGATCCTCTTCACACATGTAGATAGGCTGATTTAAAGGCATTTTAGGGAAAGAGGATATGGGGAACCTTCAAGAATGATTATGAATCTTCTGTACAAAAATAGAAGGGGATTTCTCAAGTCCAAGAGCAGGGTTCTTTTAAGAAGTCCTACATCTTGTTCATTTTTTGTGTCTCCTTTGCTGTGAAAACAAAACAGAACAAAAATCCCAAAGTAAAACAGAACATCCGGCTTTCCAGTAGCTTGCAAGGTGCTCACTGCTGAATACAGCTGTTTGTGAATGATGGTGAATATCACCGGTGGCCTTCCAACCCTACAGCTCTATGCACACACCCTTGCCTCCCTTCACAGAGACACAGGTTTGGGTCTGCAGTTTCTAACACTGTGCCCAACTCCGGCCCATGGTCCTTAGCTCCCACCTAACCTCAGATGCAGTCGTTTTTAACGCTAAGAGTATGCCCGCTCTTCAGGCTCTTTCCAGGCTTCCTCTGGAGGCCAGGCACACTGCAGGCAGGAAAGCTGCGCTCTTTCTGCTTGTGGTACTGCCCACCCTTCCCCCAGCCCTTAGATGTGGGCAATTCAAGTTTATCTCCCACAGACTCTGCCATAGACTTCTGTTATCTGGAATAAGCCCCAGAGGCACAAATCCTTAAAGGCATTGAAGTGCCTAACTCCCATCAGAATGAGGGATGTAGTTGTCTAAATACCGCTGATAATCTACAAAGTTGCTCACGATTTGTGTAACAGAGATCACGTAAGTACCTACAGTCTGACATAGGCAAAGCGCTAAGTAAAATTTCCTTTATTTTTACTGCTGCTGTTGCTACTGCTATTATTCAACATCCCTGCTAGGGTGTACTCACAAGTCCAAGTCGGGAGTTAGGAGTCCACTGGGAGAAGGAGCACAAGGAGCAAAGGTTCTGCTTATGAGATTTCACATCCGAAGAGTATGCTGAGAAACAGCCAGTACATCTGACACAGAAATGGTAACAATGGGAAGATTGTCATGACTGGCCGACCACAAGAGTGCATTCAGCACGCCAGCCACCTTCTGCTTTCAAGGGTTTTTCAGAAGTTGTTTTCAAGGGTTGACAACAGAAGTAAATTTGTAATGTTACAAGTATGTTTCTCCTGCCCCTCTGATGATGGCTGTCACTGGGTATCAGATGATGCCTACTGGAACATCTGTTACGAAGCCATGGAAAAACAAGTTAGCCCAGCTTCTTGGGCCTCTGTTGGGAACGCGTCAGAAATGGGAGGGATCCCTTCCTTGCACCCACCTATGTCTGTACGTGTCTGACCTCTTCATGGCAAAATACAAAGTGTGCTTGTGAATTTAGAACCTTGGGAAATGGCCAGTCATCTACTTTACACTGGATTCAGCCAGCAATGAAGTTAAGATGTCCATCATTTTGGTGAGATGGATGAGGCTTATTAAGAGAGGAAATAGGCACAGCCCTAAGGGATAGGATATACCAAATGAGCACCTAAAAATAAACTCTCTGTTTTTCCTGTTCCATGAAAGCTATTGTTGAAGTTGCCACAGAAATATTTCACACTTGTGAAACAAAAAAACACCCAAGAGGTAATGTCTCCTCTACCTGAGATTTCTCAGTACAGTACAAACTTTGCAAAAATTTCAGTGTGTTTGAAATAATCAACAGATCCAGATGGGGACAAATTTGTAACTGTTCATCACTATTATGACTCAAAAAATCAAAGCCACCAGCAACAGATCTAATTCAAACACTTTAAAACATGATCCAGCTGAAGGTGTCAGTTTGTCTGCTTTGTGAGGGGTAAATCTGCACAAATGTTGTAATTCTAGAGGTCACATAAGGATGAAATGATGTGTCTGATTTCACACAGCACAAGTGATGGGGTCAGAAAATGAATTCTCATGGTCAAGTCATCAAAACCAGTCCTGCAGACAGGCGCGTTGTTCAAGCCCTTTCACTGCGTATCAGGCTCCAGTGTCAGAAATGTAATGCTGTGACCACAGGAACTACGGAAACCTGGTTTCCTACATAGCTTGTGGTTTCTGTGTTTGAGAAAGTGTAAGCTCTGCTCAATGCTTTTTCCATGGGTGAACATTCATAAGGCATTTAAATGCCCTAGTGAGCCCAGGGACACGCCGGTGACTGATAAGGTATGAGTTCTCAATAAAGCCCTTCCCTCAGTCTTTTTCTCTTATGGGTTCTCTCTACTCTACCTAGCCCCTACTTGCAGGAAAACTATAGGAATATAATTACCTTTAAAAGCTATTATTTTATATCAGCTTTAATTAAAACTGGCCAACAGATTCTCAAAGGGCTCTTTGATGAGGTAGGAACCATGTAGGTACACACCGGTTGCTCACACGACTCTCATTTCTTTAGAAAACAATGCTAATTGCTTAGCTTTTTTGCTGTCCTGGTTCTTTCTAAAGAAAAGACATAGCAGAACCTTATTCCCCTACTTTAGAGAATTTCTTCCAATTTCCAGCCTAAGTGAATTCATGATGACTTTACATTTTCTGGTTTTATGCTGATTTTGTCTTTCTAGCTTAAATACCATCTATTTACAGCTATTTATTCCTTGATAAATACTTATGTCAGACACAGAATCAACTATTTTTATTATAGTTGTCTCCTCTCATAGGACAGAAATGCCTTTGTAGACATTCCCTACACCTATCCCAATTTTAACTCATTTTTCTTGAACATTAAAAACTATCGTGCCTTTTCATGGCAGTTTCACACTGATAGGTCATGGCCATTCTGAGATACCGAATACATCATTTTTTTTTTCTCTATCACTGCCAATGTATGATTGCCAAACTTACAGCAGATATTTTTGAGGAATTTACTCAGAACAAAAGTAATTGAACCATTCTGCTTCCCAGTCAGGTATGCGAGCATACCATGACTCACAGATTTTGGTAAGTTATTTTAAGCATTATGTACAAAAATATTCCATTTTGAAAGTTGGTTTTATTGGGGATTTTCTGCTCTCTCATACATATGTAAACAGCAACTTGGAATGAGAGACTTCCAACTACAGGGAATGAAAACTACTAGTTCTGGTTCACCTTGCCAAGGAAAGAGATGAGTGCTCTCTGCAGAAAAGAAGAACCGAATACTGCAAGATAAAACAAAACAAAATGCACTGCTATTCCAGAAAAGAAACCTCTAAAAATGTAGCTGAAAGAGTTTTCAACCACCAAAATTGCATACTGTTTCAGAAGACAGCTGCACAACTGAAAAAAAAAAAGCAAGGTGCTTGCAAAAATCCAGTCTATTCAAAAACAAATATGTGGATTTGAAAGTGAATGCTTAGTTTTATGCTTCACAGGAGACCTACCAGTTTGCATTTCTGTCTCTCCTCTCATGCAAGGATCCTGAAGCTCTTTCAAAAAATCAACAGATGCACATTTGCAACATTTTGGAAATGAGAAACACCCTCCTTTCTGAACCAGTCTACTTCTCAGTGACCACATGCTACTTGAGGGCATGAAAACGCTTCACCAGCCTGTCCGTGAATGAAGACCTGTGATGTGAAATATTTCTCCTTTGAGCCCTGTTGAGGAGAGGAATCTTTCAGTCAGATAATTCTTCATGTTCCTTCAGCAGCCCCACCATTTTGGCCCACACACAAGGCTCAAATTCGTTGCCAAATTTAGGTGTCTAATCCCACCTGTAATAACCTGGGGCATGCGAGGCATCCACCCATGGATGGCATGGGTCCAGCACGCCCAGGCCTCTCAGGAGCAATGGCTGGAGTCCAGGAAGGATTGCCTGGGGCCTGTACGATGACTGGATGCCAATGTTTGGACAACTGAATTGTCCCTCAGGCTTCCTTCTTAATATGTGTCAGAAATGTCAATCTTCTCTTCTAGCTAAGACATTGCTGAGTTCTTTAGAAATGTGTTGTAATTTAATACCACTTAATACCTGGTATTTTCTAAGGAATTTACTTTCAAAGGCATTTAGGCCTAGATTTAGACTAAGTCCTTGTAATCGATCTTTTCTACTGTCTGTACACCTTTGAAGGCCTCAAGTGAGCCAATAGGAAACACAAGGCACAGGGACCAAAGTGGGCTTTGGTCTGCCTGACTAAAGGACATGACCACATCAGTGGATGCAGAGAGACCTCAGCTCATACTGGTAGTATCGTTAAGCTTTGAACTGGAAATACCAAGGGGTTGAGTAACTTGAGCTGACCGAATAGAGCCAGCCTGGATCTGGAAACAGTACCGTCATGTTTGGTTGAAACTATTTCTGAGCTAAGACACCATACTGCAAACTGCTCCATGGACTTGGCCTGGTCTCCACAAGGAAGATCTACCTTCCAGGCTCTTTTGTTTTGTGGAGACATACTTTTTGATTTTTTTCTGTATTTTCTCCTAAGCAAAGGTGGAAGAGCAGTTAAATTGGAAGGCCTTTAGGTTGCATATTTCAGCAACAAAGTCTTGTTGAAGATGATGAATGCAGGTGCTTCATTGTCAACTGGTAACATACTTCCTGGAAGGTATGAAAACTGAAACTCTTCCTGAACCTTTTTCCTTTTTGAGAGGATGAGTTTACAAGCTCTGGTATTGGTTCTCCTATCTTTTTTGCGGTGCTGAAAACCTCCTTGTGTCAGTTTATTATGCTGTGTTGCCAGCACAATCAAGATTTTCTAGCAATGCCTGTTCTGTACCCATCTACGCTTTTTCTCTCAGTGAAGTCAGCAACAATTCAAACCAGAAATGGTAAGTAACTGATACTACTCTTTCTACTCTTGCCGAAATCTAAATTGGACACAATTTCTACTTCCTTATATAAAATCTTACATAAGCCCTTGATGAAGTTCCCTGTTACAATGGCATACCATAACACCTAAGATATTCCCAAATATATTGGGACAGTGGTTGCCTAAATGCTTTCTTTACACCTGTAAACTTAATGAGGAACATATTGTGTTTTCTTTTTTCCATTTAACACTCTGTTTCAGGGTTTGTCAGTCTTTTGTTAATACAAAGAATACTCAGCCTTTTAGATGAAAGGAAAATCTAAAGAATGTCACTAGTAGGGTTGTTACACAGATTTTCACTTAATTCAGTGAAAAGTTGGCTAACTGCTTTTATGTTTATTTTCCCCTGATTCATTTGGCTTGCTGTCTTGAGTGGAGAATGTGTGTGTGTGTTCTTCTGGCTGAGATACAGAAATTAAAATTATTCTGTGATTTACTGTTTCCAGGATCAAAATTAACCCACAGGCAGTAGCCTGAGGAATTGTGGTTGAAGAATTGATTTTCCTTTATGAAATTCAATCTGTGCTTCCCTTATTTGTCAGCAGTTGTTTCCTTTATTCTGCTTTGGATAATATTGTAGAAGGCTTGTCCGCCTCTGAATAGAGTATAGCACACACTCAGATGCCACAGTCACTTTGGTCAGCCTTCTTTGTCGTTGTGTTTACAACTTCCTTTTATTTCAGAGAACAGAGACTTAATGATATTTCCTCATCACGACCATCAGGACCTTTAAGTGTTTCCCCATAAGTTAATCCTCACCTGCACCTTTCTAGTTTAAATTTTTTTTTTGGCATCTTTCACTTCTGTTGCACTGGGAAATGTGACAGTGTCTAGTACAGTGTTTCATTTTCAGTTGGCACTCTTAAAGAGTGTTCTGCCTATAGTCTCTCTCTGTTTTTTTTTTTACTGTTTCCAAGGACTCTTCTTGTTTGGTGTAAATTTGCAAGTCAGAAGGCTGCTGATCTGAAAGACCATTTCACTTGTCTCTCCTTCCAAGTGACTACAGCTTCTTTGGTTACATTTTCCATGTATTTCTTCTTCTCTCTTCTTGTTAGTGCTTTGTTTTTTATTTAATAGGGACTTTTACGTGCTTCTTTATCTAGAAGGGATAATGCTTCCTCTCATTTGTTCTTCCTTCACACTGTTCTTATTTATCTAGACTGAAGTTATACTCACAGGGAAATCAAGAATGGTTATTGAAGATTCAAAGCTATGAGTGTCAGCTGAAAGGGACCTGACATCTTCCCAGCTTTTTTTGAAAGAAATAGAAGAACAAGAAAATTAAATTACTTGTCCGACCAATTTAAAAGATCTGTCATAGAACAGAAAATGGAGCTCATGCCATCTGGCTAATGTATCATAACCACACATTTATCTCTTCTTCAATCTCTTTCTCTAGTTGCTGCAATTACAGAAGAAAAATGTTCAGGTCATAAATCATTTCACCCTTTTAAATGTTAATGTTTTAAATATTTAAGCCTTTTAAAATGTTTTTAATAGCTTTACAGAATAGTTCCTCAAAGCTATGCCATAGTCACTGCTCCAGAATATAGCGATACATCATTTTATGCTTTTCTACTAGGTGTTTCCAGCTACTAATTAAAAAAGAAAACATGAAGTATGTTGATGGACAGCAGTGGCCCTGGGCACAAACAATAGTAACATGATTGCTATAGAAATGGAAGTAGTCATTAACTAATCACAGGGAAAGAAAGACAAGACTAGCACCAGAATCAAAGAACAGGGGAGAAACTTTCCAGTGGAAGCAGGAAAGATTTAAAAAATAGTCCCACAAAAATCAACTGGTTTGGTGATTTGATGGTTAATAGCAGGCAAATTAACCAATCCTTTGTCAGTATAATTTTTTTTCTAAGAAGAAATATGGAAAACATACCTTAAAATCTCTCTCTTCTGCTCAGATAACTGGAAGTTGCTAGAGACAACTAAGCAAGAAGTCACATTTTCCTATTTCACATCCCAGAATTTCATTTAGCCCACAGCAGTTAATAAGGTACCCCCGAGCACTGTGAGCAGAACTTGGAGAACATGTATTACAAACACAGGACAAGAGAAAATTTAGAAAAATTATCAAAATGTATACAAACACAGTTTATTTAAATATCTGCTTACCTGCAACCATTTATCTTTCTTCTTTTTTTTTGAAGAAAAAGGCCAAGAACAAAAGCTATTTACCCCTTTCCAGCCAAGAAAGACCAGAGACACCCATAGGCCCATGTTGCTGTTGAATCACCTTCCCTAACCTAGCCTGACTTTCTTATTCAACAAGGTTTTATTCAACCGGCCAGATTTAAAGATGCTCTTGAAAGACAAAACACAACTCATGTGGCTAAGGCAAACCCAGATTTCAGTAAATACAGAAATTGATAACAAACAATTATGAACTCACTCACCACTCCTGTTCTGCTGGCAGCATATCTCAACTGAAGGGCTCTTATTATATGCTCTTATCACCTAACTGACTGATGTTTGTATTAGTTTGGGGGTTTTTTTGGTTTGGTTTTTTTTTTTTTAATCCAGGTTATCTCACCCCCCTCTATTGCAATGAATCTGAGGTTGACTAAAGTAATGGATCACGGGTGGTTTTCCTCTGGGTCCATGGATTTCAATGGAGGAGCTGGGATAATCTCCACAGAGAGCACGAGAAACAGCCATATAGAGAAGGAAACAGTCACTACATGATGGGCTTCTGTATCCTTGCAGAATCTTGGCAATGATCAAACTGTTCTATGTCAAATGCTTATTCGGGATAGAAACAAGTGCACTAAAACTTGCTGTCAAATACAAATGTTAGAGCAACAGATCTGCGAATACCTTCTCTGGGAGATCAATGTCATTATTAAATTTCATATGGTTCAAAAGTAAAGACAGGAAGCAGACTGAATTCACATGATCATGAAGTGTCTCTTGCACAAGACAGAGAAAACATTATGGTCAGTATAATGATCATACTTGGGCCATGAGAAAAGTGAGATCCCAAATCCAAACCTCAGCCTGAACGCTGTGAGAATACAGAGAAAAGTGTCACCTTTTCTACACAGTGTTAATGTGGTGAGGGAATGGATGCGCCCATCACAGCTAGAATTTCCACCAGTGAGGTAGTGGTGCTGGACACTCCTAATTATGAGCGTCCAACTAGAAGTATATTAAGTGGATCTGATTGTCAGAAAGCACCAGGTCCTGAAATTCAAGACTTTCGGAGACTTTCGTGTAAGCTGCCCACAAAATTAGGCAACAATATTATCTCCGACAATCAGTAAATGATGTAGTTACTTCATCACTTCTGAGGAGCAGCAGCAGGGAAGCCAGAGATGACAGTAATGTCAGGAGATAAGACTGCAATAGTGGTAAAGGGCAGTCCCTGACTGTAAACCAGAGACACTGGTGACAGCAGGGAAACTGTTAAGCTGATGAGGAAGAAACTTGAGGAGAAGTGTAAAAACTCCTCCACGCCAGCCCACACAGTAACTGCAGAATTGCCCTTCCCATTCCTGCTACTAAAAGCAGTAATTTCTTAATCTTAGAATTTCAGACCATTAGCAAAATAAAACAAATCAAATCAAAAGAATGAAAATGGAGTGTGCAAGTTTATCAGGGGACCGCAGAGGGTTTTGTTTCCCCAGCTAACGCTGTCAGGTACACTGTACGTAGCCTCACCACACTCAACTACCGACCCCGCAGTCTCCAGCCCTGTCCAGTGTCAGTATGAGATATGCTCCAGCTCACTGAGTGCAGAAGCTCCTGGGGCCCAGCTCCATCTGCGGCTATCCCTCAGGACAGGTGAGATGTGATCCTCTCTCCTGTAATATGGCTGCAAACGCACGATGTTTCTCTAACCCTCCTGAAACCCTTTTTTCCATTTTGATATTTTTGTTCCTGTACTGCTGATCTAAAGGGATAGCAGAAACATTTCCATTAGATGTAAAACGTATGTTTGTGAGAGTAAATCGGGAAAAATATTCTAAAAAGTCACAGCATCTCCTGCTGACCATTTTTGCTGTCAGACTGACTATATTATTTACTATTCCGTATGACTTTATTCCCTATTCCCCTTCGCTCTAGGTAATGTAACTTGTTGTTCAAGGTCTATCTGCCTATGACAATTTTGCTGTTCTGTATGCTCTGTAATATATGTAAAATTGTGTGGCATCCCTGTGAACATTTTGGGAGACCTTTAGCAAGTCTCTCTTTGCATTCCTTTTCCCATTGAAACCCATCCATCCAAAGCCTTCCAGAGCAGCACTGCAACAGGTAGGTAGCAATATATCGTTATTTGGAATGCAAGTTTACCGTTGAAATTTTTTTTTTTTTTTCTGAATAGAAAGCAAAGGCACAATCTACTCTGTAGATTCAATTGAGGGATTAATATAAAGTATATATTACTTTTTCTGCTTGTGCACCCTGCAGTTCTTGTGACAAAGACTTATAAGAGTGACACAGGTTAAAAAGTTTGTACTGAGGTTCTTGTCTTAGCGTGAAAACACATTTCCTTAATTCTAAAGGTGCTAAGAATTGACATTGTTAAATTAAGTTAACAGAAGGTACAAATGTTCTGCCTCCTTTGGAATAACAGGACACGGTTACCCACTTGGTTGTCTGGTTTTAGATATCCACGGTTGAAGCAATTTTAAACAGTGTATCTTGCGGGGTCAGAACGCAAAGAAGGTAAGCCAAAAGGAAGTGGTGGCTGAAGTAAGAGGTAGGATATAGCCTCAGAATAAAAGGGATCAGCACAGCATATTTTTAGATACTTGGGAATGGGGCCCAAAAAGAATAAAACTATGCAATCAAGGACACTGCTTCCCCTTCCAATCACACACACACTCTCTATATTGTATCTAATCACTCACAGTTATGGAGTCATTTCCTTAGGAGTTCTAAGGGAATCACGTTTGGATTCCAAAATGTGTAAGTGATGCATTAATTTGATACTATAGAAACTTGCATCGGAAGTCCTTGATCAAAATATTCAGCACTATGAGTATGGTACCATTCTTCCAGTCCCTTCACAGTTTTCCACCTGGGATGTTTTTCAAGGATGTACATTAGCTTAGAAAATAAAGAGAACAGATATTAAATTGGCCCTGAACCGATAATGAATCCTTGCATGACTTCATCGTCACATTAAGGAATATATTTAAAGACAAATAAAAGGACTCTTGACTAATTTTATTGTTTCTGAGAAAAGGCCTATAGAAGGAAGAGTGGGTGGCTGAATAAGATCCCACAAAACATTCAGCATTTATGACATAAAGGCAAATGTGTTGACAAGTGAAGTGAAAATTCAGTGTGTTATCACCGAGTCACACATTGAGAAGCACATCTGTTGACACAGAAAGTAGAAAATATCAAAAGAATATAGTATAATGCCAAGCAAGCCCTTACAGAAGCAGCAGAATGTAAAAGGCTTTAAAATCATTACACATAAAGAGCAAAATCATGTAACAGCCACACAATCTGGCACTCATTCTGTCATTAGGACAGAGAGAACCAAAAAGAAGTAAAGCCATTTAAAATCAACCACTTTGGGACTGAAGCGTAACAACCAGATATCTCTGCATTTTGTTATTAGTATTAATATCTGAAACTCCACCTTGTTTGAAAAATCAGTATAGTCTTGAATGGCTGCCCTCTGGATGACTGATAATGCCAACTAGACATATGTTACAACAATACAGGCACTGCAGTTATATATATATATAAGGAGACATGATGATTGTTATTTCACTTTTAAAAGTCACTATGCCCTAGGGCACAATTAACAGGCAATAAATTCTTACATGCTACTGAAGTTTAGAGATTAGTGTTTGCCAGTCAAAGCATGGAAACACATTTACACCTAATAAAATAAGGCTGATTAGCTGTTTAAATAATAGGAAATGTCAGTCAGGGGCCACAGAAGGCTGTGAACAATAACTAAACCCATCACCAAAAAATTAACATGTGTGTTTAAAGAAAAGTCAAATATTAAGCATGTAAAAGAGCCTTAAATGTTTGCCAAGTCATCCAAAAGAGAAGGAATTTAAGTGATGAAAACAACAGTTAGTGGTAGAAACTTACTGGAGTAGCGTAGGGCACATGTCACTCCAGTCTGTGCGCTTCTTTGCAGATTGATTTAGGAAAAGCTTTTACATACTGGACAGGAATTCAGTGAGAGCTTGGAGCACAATAGAGTTTATTAGGACATGCTTTGGCCTTGTCCGGTTGTAGGATTGCAGGTAATATCAAAGGGTATGTCCGAACCACAGGGCAGATGTGCTCGGCGGCGTGCCCTGCACTTCCCATCTCCCAGCTATCCACAGCTGTTAGAAGATGCGTGCCTCCCCACCGCCCATAGCCCTGCCTGTCCTTCCTAGGGAATCGAGGGCACAGCAGGAGGATTAGATGGCTACAAAGTCTTGCTCTAACATGAAGTCAGGATGCAACTAATATGAACTCCCAGACCCCAAAACTGGAAAAGCCCAAGCTCCTCATTGAAATATACTGATAGAAAAATATGCTTTGGATTTAGGACTATATATGCTCACTTGAAAGTTAGGTAATGCAAGGAAGGAGGAGGTGGACAATAGCACTGGTGTGATATGCCACTCAAATGGACAAGTGACTTCTCTGTGCTTGTGACTTTAGCCACTGCCTCTTCCTGAGAAGACAAGGATGGGCACAGAGGCAGGTCTTCTACATATTGATACAGACCAGGCAGCTCTGTTTGGTAGTGGTCAAGGATCAAAAACTGGATCCTAGCTACTGCTAATGCTGGAATTTGTCCACCCAGATATCTGATTAGTTTTTAAAAGTTACTATAAATACTTTTCTGTTAGTTTTAAAATCTCTGAGTCTTTTCTCTTTTTTCCTCTAGTTTTGAATTTAAGAGAGGTTGAAGCAATCATTACCCAGCACCTATATAAAGTGACTAATAGCATACTTTCTGATTGATTTAATGGTTTGGTCTTCTACTCAGCACCTTTAATCTAACAAACTTAAGCTGTATCACTCAAAAGAGAAACTACATCATGAAGACATGTTTTTTTCCTGGTGTGAACACCCAAATGCAAAATAAGATACAACAAAAGTTAATTTTTGCCTGGAGTACTTGAGTTTGCCAAAATTCCATTGAGCACAACCCTCTGCCAAAAGCATTCAGCACCTTGCATGAATGCTAATGACCTTACAAGGGCAAGACAGTTTTGCACTGAGAACAATTTGTTGCTCAGCTGAGACACTTGGAAAACATGCATTAAAATAATACATTGCATTAAGCAGTGACAAACTAAAGAATAAGTCATCAAATACAATTTGGAAACCAAAAAAGTTTTGGAACCAAAGTTCAAAGGCAGTTAGTGCTTGCTGAATTTGTGGAATTTTCCCATTCTGGATTTCTTCTTGCCCATGGCAGGGAGACAGCCCTTAGGCAACGAACAGAAATGATCTCGTGTGGTTATGAATAAAAGCAGGACCTGCATAATACTTCTATATTGTCTGCTTTGCAGCAGTATTCCCTTGCAGCACTGAATGACAACCGTGCACTGTATTAATAAGAGCATATCCAGCAGACTGAGGAAAGTGGTTTCCCCACCTCTGTTCAGCATTTATAAGATAAATCTGAACTACTGTGTCCAGTTTGGGGATCTTCAGCACAAAGAGACAGACAAACTAGAGCAAGACCAGTAGAAAGGCTACCAGAATGTTTAAGGGGATGGACTACATGACATAGGAGGTGAGGGTGAGAGAAGTGCATTTATTCAGCTTGGAGAACAGAAGCCTAAGGAAGGATCTGATTGCTGTCTACAACTAATTAATGGGTGGTTATAGAAAACAGATTCTTCCTGAAGAGGCAAGTTGCAGCTGGGGAGCTCTTATTCAATATAAGGAAAAAAGCCTTCCCAATGAGGTGCTCATGTGGGAGAATAAGCTGCCGCAGAATCCTCATCCTCAGAGATAATCAAGGCCCTGAGCAACATGGTGTAATTTCAAAGCTGACCCCATTTTGAGTGGGGGAGTGGGTTTAGATCAGATAAGGTCCTAAGACCCCTTCCAAGCCAAATTATTATATGATTTACAAGATCATGACAGGAACGCAACGTGGGGAAACACCTAAACCACATGATGAAATCCAGTTTAGTTTCAGTGGCATTTAAGCAAGTGTCTGAATCATTCTTGAAACAGAATCAAGATATAAATACAGCTGCATGATGTAGAGAGATAAAGTGCCTATATATAGCTTCAAAAATTCTTGAAGAGGGGAAGGATGTTCTGTCTAGCCTGCCAGATTGGAACCAAGGAGACTCTTTGACATTTCCAGCATTTTTTATAGGCTCTTTTGTGATTTGGGGCAAATAACTTAATCTCACTATAAATCAGGTGCTGACTTATTAAGTAACAGGATAAATCCATTAATACTCAGATATTTTTGAGTCCTTCAAATAATACCAAAATAAAGTTCACAAGTGGATTCCAACAGGGCAAAAGAGACGATGCGTCTCCTTAAGTTCTGAGTCATCCATCTTAGTGTAAGACCAACTGTGCCATAAGAGCATCATTGAGCAAAGCCAGGAGGGTTAGCTCCAGGGGAGACATCTTTTATGTAGACATCTGCATTTGGTTAGAAGAATCTCACCCAGGAAGCTATGATGCAAAACTGCTTCCTCATGCCAGAAGCCTTCAGATGTAGCGTTAATCAGAACAGACTAAGTAGTAGGACAGATGTTTCTTTTCTTCAGTCTCTCAATAATTGCACTTAGTGAGGGGTTTTTTTTGCACTGTTGCCAATAATATATTGACAAAAACACATTGTAATCTCTGTATTAAAAAAACTAGATTATTACAATCATAAAGCTGCCCCAATGACTTCCAAGAAATAAACTTCTGGATGAAAAACAAATGGTTCAAATTAAACTTGGGTTAAATATGAATGACAGTTGGAAAAAATACCTTTGGAATTGTCCTAGGACAAGTACATTGACTGCTTACATACACAGAGATCTTTGCTAGTTCTTTAAACAGCGCAAATCCCTTGTACTCTTCAATTTGTATTGAGCTCTTTGAATGCCAAGATCACCACAAAAATGAGACTTGACTCCTTCCATATGATGTTTAGTAGATACTATGTCCTGTGTTTAAAACTGGTGGTCTGTCTCTCTGTGCTTTCCACACATCCCAATGCCATTATTACTTCTCCAGGCAGTAGGTGAAGCAATATATCACAGAATCACAGAATCCTTTGGTTGGAAAAGACCTTTAAGATCATCAAGTCCAACCGTACCTGTTCACTACTAAACCATGTCCCTAAGTACCTCGTCTACCTGTCTTTTAAATACCTCCAGGGATGGGAACTCCACCACTTCCCTGGGCAGCCTGTTCCAATACTTGACAACCCCCTCGGTGAAGAAGTTTTTCCTAATATCTAATCTAAACCTCCCCTGGTGCAACTTGAGGCCATTGCCTCTCGTCCTATCACTTGCTACTTGGGAGAAGAGACAAACACCCACCTCACTACAACCTCCTTTCAGGTAATTGTAGAGGGCAATAAGGTCTCCCCTCAGCCTCCTCTTCTCCAGGCTAAACAACCCCCTTCACCAGCTTCGTTGCCCTTCTCTGGACACGCTCCAGCAACTCAATGCCCTTCTTGTACTGAGGGGCCCAAAACTGAACACTGAACTCGAGGTGTGGCCTCACCAGTGCCGAGTACAGGGGAAGGATGACTTCCCTGGTCCTACTGGTCACACTATTTCTGATACAAGCCAGGATGCCGTTGGCCTTCTTGGCCACCTGGGCACACTGCTGGCTCATATTCAGTCGACTGTCGATCAACACCCCCAGATCCCTCTCCGCCAAGCAGCTTTCCAGCCACTCATCCCCAAGCCTGTAGCATTGCATGGGGTTGTTGTGGCCCAAGTGCAGGACCCAGCACTTGGCCTTGTTGAACCTCATACAACTGGTCACAGCCCATTGGTCCAGCCTGCCCAGGTCCCTCTGTAGAGCCTTCCTACCCTCAAGCAGATCAACACTTCCTCCCAGCTTAGTGTCATCTGCAAACTTGCTGAGGGTACGCTCGATCCCCTCATCCAGATCATTGATAAAGATGTTGAACAAAACTGGCCCCAACACTGAGCCCTGGGGAACACCGCTCGTGACCGGCCTCCAACTGGAGTTAACTCCATTCACCACCACTCTTTGGGCCAAAAGTGAAGTGAAGCCAAAAGTGAACCTCTATCACAAGCCTGACTTCAGTAAAAGAAAAAGTCCATCTTAGAGCAAAACTCTTCTCCAACCACTTTATCACTGATATAAAGGTATGGAGTTTTCCCAAAAGCAAATGATTTTACCAACTTATTATCTGCTGCCACGTCTATTTTCCTAACCATGCTTCTAGAAAGTCCCATCTCAGCTCTCTCTTCTGATGCCTTCCACTTTGACATTCTTCCTGGAATTACAGTTAGCCTGACTTAATTTAATTAAAGCAAAGATGATGTACACATGTTCTACCACAGTATTACTTACAGTCTTACAAGCATGTGTCTATATCCCCAAGGGCATCTTAGTCTATGTCTAGGGCATTTTAAGTCCACATCACTCAGCTATGACACAAAAAGATTAAAGGCTGTAGGGCTGGTCTACAAAATTCACCTCTTGGCTTTTCTTATGCTTGGACTGTAAACATGTTACAGTAGACATTATATTTTCATTCTATGTACATTGCCTAGCACAATGTGACCCTTGTCCAATATTGGGACACCTGCATATTTTACACTAATGCAAATATCAATGAGAAAAATCTTTTTGTGTGTAGCAGAGAAAACCTGCATGGGAAGGAAATGACTTATAGTTTAAGGAACCAGCAGAATCTATGCATTCAAGGATAAGTAAAATCCAGGAGAAAAAAATGATCAAAATCCATTATCATTGCTGGCAGATCTTAATGATGGGATGTAACTTAAAATGCTTAAAACCCATACTTGATTGGGTCTCGGGAAAATCATAAGGTAGATTCAAGCATCTAAGAATAGCAAATATATCACTCTAGCTTTTCATCAGATTCTGGGCTGCTACAAAGGCTTGGGCAATCCCACTGAACCAGTGCGTGTGAAGCATGTGGGCTTCCTTATGCCGCTGCCTGGTTTCCTCCTCCTGGAGAACAATGCAATGAATGGGACTGGGAGGGCAGGAGAGCATCCAGCCCTGGAGGACAGCTATTCACGCTGCTCCAGCCAGAGCCCTGTCAGCATTTCCACCCTTTCACACGCATCCCAACTTCAGACAGGGATTACATCATTTTAACCACTTTTCTCACATTTAAAAAAGTCAAAATTAGTCAAAACAAAAACAGCAACCATGTGTGCTCAGGGATGTGAGCGGAGAAATAAGGATAAACAAATCTGCTGTCTTGCATATCCTACCAGCAGTTCGTCTCAGCGTGATCCTTAAAAACAGCAGGGTGCCTAGCCTCAGCTTTTATCAAATAACATTTATAGGACACCCCACATTCCCTACCAGTGGACCACAAAGAATCAACAGGGAACTAATAGGCTGTACTTTATTTTTGAAATGTTAGGGTCCAGCTTACTCAAAAAATACTATGATGTATTGTGTTTTGTTTTGTTTTATAGCATGGGAAAGAATGAATGAGAAGTGACCCATACAGGCTTAGTTATGAAAAATTACAGTTCATATTACAGGCATGTTTATGAAAACAACTGTGTGTAAGGACAAATACCTTTCAAAATTACAGTTCTGCATCTGCATGGACACATGAAGTTTGCTGTGAAGTCTGTTTTAAGGGAATGTCAGTTTTTCAGTATCGGAAGAGGGAAGGCAGGCTCTAGTACGTCTAGACAGATGTGTGCAGGGGTGTTGTCCCTAGACAGCAGAGGATATACGGCCTTTAAAGAGGACAAAGATTGGCTTTGCTATAAAAGAACAAGCAACTTCCTGGAGAGGAAGATCCACTGATTTTTTAGGAAAATGCAGACACATTGTGAGCTCCAAGGAACAGCGATCTAGAGAGGAAGGAAGAGGCTGCGATGTGAGGACTAAACATTACCTACCTATAAACTTTGTAATTAAGGCTCATAGCCTGTTATAAATGAGTCTTTGTACAATCTTCACCTAGATGACAAGAAGCAAATGCTTTATTTTATGTCTTTATTGTTTTCCTCTTCTGTTTCTCTCCTGCTTGAAGAAAAAAAAACCTTGTAAAATACACCTGTAATATGGATTTCACTGCTAGTAAGGAGGAACACCAAGGTGGAATATGCGTTTGAACAGAAGCAAAAGGCTCTTTGCTCAGGAAAAGACAAAGAAAGTAAGGGACTATAGAGATAACCTGATAATGAAGGCAGATTTCCCAATGATGTGCCATGACTCCATGCTTAGACACTGTCTCCCTGGACTCTCAAAAAGGAAAAGTCGGCGCTGTTACATTCACAGAATTCATATAGAAAATAGGAAATGTTTTCCAAAATTTTAAAATAACACATTTTGCAAAGTCAGCAAGTTACATTTTGCTACAGGAAAATTCTCAGAAAAGCAAGAAAAGTATGTGAGAGGTAGACAATGGAAAACTGGTTTTTAGCTTTCATATTCCAATAAGTAAGCACATATCATCCTCCCTTTGGCTATAAGACAGCTATATTCTCTAATATTTTACTGTGAATAAGCACAGACATAGGTTCAAGGAGTTCTCTTCCATGATTCCCGCTGCGGCTTTTAACTTCTCAATAAATTTACTGAGTTGAGTTTCTTTCTCCATCATTTTCCAAATGATGGAATTATTTTAGCAATATTATGAAGACTAATGTATTATCATAACTCAGTAGCTTGTCATCTTAAAATGCTAGGAAAGGAAGTGGGGGGGTAGGACAGATGTAAAATCCTTTGAACAGAGAAATAATCCTGAAATCTACTCTTCTCTTTCTTATCACCTAGCAGTCACCTCTTATTATGTTCAAATATGCCAGACAGTGGTTAATAATAGATAAGTGTATCTAGAATGAAGGCCAAACACATAATTTCATGCTCCTTATCTCTGTAATCTTCATTCAGAGGAATTCTCTTCTTCTTCTGGAATCTGGGGCAACTTTTCTGGAAACCGCAGCGATAGCAAACTCAGCCCGTGCAACATGTGTGAGTTGTGGCTGGAAGAAGAGCAGATGAAGATATCAACTAACAGCAGATTTTTTTTCCATAATATCTGTCATTAGACTAAAGAGAGCATGAGCTCACAGCACATTGGGTATGAAACAAAGGATTAATAACTTCACAAGGCTTTACGGAAAACTGCCAGAAAAAGCGTGGGGAAATGCGGCATTGAAACAGAAGCGTAGATTAATGCATTAGCTTCTCATTGTCAGCCTAGTAAGAAGCTAGCTGAGATTATTAATGAATGAATTGGTGGTCTCCATTTAGTAGACTTCTGGGTACATATCTCAAAGACAGAGTGCAACTTTTAGTCTGTCTTTGAAAATCATCCAGGAAAAGTGCAGAAGCACATGTTTTAGGCTGGATCTGAGGACTGCTTCAAGGAATAACAAAACATTTGGCAGGCAGAGCTAAATACGGGTAATGTAAAATACTAAAGTGCACCTGATGTCTACAATCTTTTCTTTATTTAAAGAGCAGAAAAATGCTGATCTGAAGAGCTTTGGAAACACACTGGATATGTTTTGCTTTAAGAATTTTGTGACCAACACTGGCACAGCGTAGTTATTGCCTCTGCATGGTAGCTGCATGTGAGGCCTGGTGCTTTAGTCTTGCATTCATAAAAATGGGTGTGAAATAAGAGAGAATATAAGCATATTCAAAAATATCTCCCATACTGAGGGAGAGAATAGTTGAAACATCCTACCACCCAATCCCAATGCTACTTCTCAGCATATAGTGAAAATTAAGTTGTTTCTCTTGGACACAGAGCAGATCCGCAGGTCACCTCGCAACTATAAAAAGAAAATTGTGATCTCCCATAGCCAAATCTTGTGCACTGAGAAGCTACAATACAGCACACCTTCTAGGGCATGATCCTTATTTACACTCTTTAGACAGAAATATCCCAGAGGAGAAGGCTCCAGACACTCTTCCTTCCTCTCTTTTTCAAAGGATTTTTTTCATCTTTTCAGGACGGTCAGCATGCTATTCTCAAACAGAAGCCAAAAGCTATAGCTTTTACTACAATCAGATTTAGTCGGAATCTAGAGGGAAAATCAGATTTGTAAAAAATAATAATAATAATAATAGTTTTAACATAGATATAGTTGTTCATGAGATGTGGTGTAGACCCAATTTCTATCTAGAGCAAAGCCACCCAAAATGAGTATTCTGCCTCAGTTTTCAAGCAGACGGAGAAGGTACAACATGGTAGCAATGTTGAACAGTAATTTTGAAGAAATCTGTAGAATTGGAAATGTCCATTTCCAAGGTGGCAGAAAATTTTAAAAAGCTGAACGGCCTAAATTTAATCATCTAGGTAATTTTCATCCTCCAATACTCAAAGAATAAGCACAGCAATCACAAATCTTACAACAAGAATTTTCAATAAATCTTACAAATTTGTATTGGTTCTATCTATTGGCTAGTGGTACACCTAGGAGCTATGTTTAATAAAGAGAAGGAAAGGGTATTCTAGGTAACAATAGAGTCAATAATCTGATGATAACAACATGCATAATTTTAGAATAAACTTTGAAGGAGAGGATAATTAGACCTTGGGTAATTGGAAAATAACATAGACTGAAGAATGTTTTTTTCCAAGAGGAGGCTGTGTGAAAGCAATATAATATCCTTCTTCGACTGTGTAAAGGAGGTTTTGAAAATAGCAAAGTACAGCTCTCATCTAGCATAATTCTAGTTTAGTATTTGATACTATGTCACAAGGAAAAATATTGTGTAAGATGGAGAAGAGGGTGTTAATGGTAGAATTGAAATTTGGATAAAGTATTACTCGGAGAGAAGACTATAATGAAGTGCCTTGAAATGGGATGACCCAGGATATACTGGACTTCCTCAGGGACTGTTTTTAGGATCAGTCTTATTTAATATTTCCATAACTGATGGTCCCACAAGAAGTAGGAATATGCTAATTAAAGTTAGTGGTAGCCCAGAAAGTCGGAAGGTCTCAAACCAGAGGAACATCAGACTAATTATACATGGATTACATTAGAATAATAGAAATGTAACAGAATAAAACAAGGTAATTGACTAGAGATTAAGAACAAGACTTTTGCAGCAAACTAGGAGCTTGCCAATTAAAGATCTCAGGTGAAGAGAAAACCTGAGAGTAGCCTATGAAGCGCCAGTGTGATGCAACTATGAAAAAAAGCAAATGTGATCCTAAACTGTATTAGGAGAATTGTATTACTGTAGCTGTGTAAGCACTGACGTGACTGCATCTGAAACACTCTGCAAAAGTCTGACTGTTCATGTTCAAGAACAGTAAAATTGGAGCATGTTCTGGGAAGGGTTACTGGGATTATCACAGAATAGATGATGGCATGGAGGCTTCATGTCCTCTTCATGAAGGAAGAACCATGCGAACTAAAAGCCGCCAGAACAAATAGGTATAAACTGTCTGTAAAAGATTTCTGCCCAGACATGAATTTTTCATGACAAAAGCAATGAGGTTCCAGCACAACTGCTCAGAATAAGAACAGTCAGGGAAGAATGAAGAGGAATGAGATCAAGTTAATTTAATATGCAAGTTTATTAAGATGTTATGAAAATAATTATATAGCACGGCTCTTTGTAATAGCAGTGGACAGGACTCAGTGAGCCAAGAGGAGCCCTTGAATCCAAATGTGATCCTACGTCGACCTCCCTTCCCCCGCCTCATCTCCCTTGAGCCCGTATATTACTTTGATCTGCCCACTCTGATCCTCCACCACAAAGGTATTCACACAAATTTACTCTCAGAGGAGGATATGACAGTCTCTCTTGAAATGTCCACTGTATATATTTCCCAAACCCTTTCAGGACTGTTTGCTCCTTTGAATAAACGGCTTGGGGTTTGTTTTTCCGGTAATCTTTTACAACTTAAAAAAGTTCTTCTGAAGAAGAAACCACACAAGTTTTCACAGTTCATTTGCATCTTCTTTGTTCCAGCCTAAATCTAATTCTTTAAAATATTTGCCTTTTTTTTTCTTTTCTTTGTTTTTTAACCTGGAAGGTCACTCTGAATCCAATTAATAATTTTCCTTTACAATAATGGAGTTCATAATCTCTTCTGAAACTAAAAACAGAGAATTTGCCTGATGGTATTAACTTAGTTTGTTTCCTTTCTCTTTAGTTTTAGTTCAATATGTTAAATAACAATATGTTAAATAACCTCCACAACACTGTAATGGCATGTGCTTCAATAACTTTGTGCAAATAAACTTGTATCAGCTATCTGCTCCAATATTTTTTACTTAATAAGTATAGGGCTGCCACTCTTTGAATTCATCGACAGTTTCTGTCACAGGCATTTCCTAATGATGCTATATAAACTGAATAGGAAATCTCATTGTAAAACAAAGTTCCAGCAGCACACTTCCAGCATCTTTCAACAATAAAGCTGAACATAGGAACATGATTTAAGCCGTTAGTATAACACATATAACATAAAACTAATTCGTGTCATAAACTAGATAGCTGTAGAGACTCAGAATTAAGAGATGCAATACAATACAAAGAGCAAAAAAGTTAAGCCCATTGTGTGGAAAACCTACAGTAAGGAAGTATGAATAAAATCATCCATGGAAAATGTATAATCATAGTTCCCAGAAAAATGAACAAAAATAAAATTTGTAATACATTATTCCCTTCATAGAAACAATTAATTAACTGCCAACACCCTTTACAATATAATAGCGTTGAATTTCATAAAAGTTTTCCTGAAGAAACACTGCAATAGTTCTGCACAAAAACAACATTGCTGTTTTGCTCCAGCCTTGACTCAGTGAAATCCACTCCATGGGATCATTGCACCCGTGTGGAACCCTCTGAAATTCAAGCAAGTGTCAGGGTCTGCGTACAAGCCGCTTACTGTAAGCTACGACTTCTGTTTACCTACATGCGAGCAAACTGCAGTTTTCTACCAGAAATGAGTCATCAGATTCAAACCTAAGCCCAAGCTTGGCCAAAATTCAGGATGCTCTAGACCCACTTCTGATTTTGCTGGCTAACCCTAGGCACGCTGGCTCACATCCTGAGGAGTTCAACCCATAATTGCCTTTGAAGACTCGAGCCTTAACTATTTCTAAGCCAGCCATCACCATGCCAGCCATGTGACTAATGATAGCATTCTTAAGCAGCACATTGTGGTTGGATCAGAAACTTTGTCACACTTTTGTTTTTTAAAATGACAGAAAAAGCACATGGAGAAAATTTTCTGTTGACAGTTTCTTATAGGGAAAAGAAACACTATTTTTAGTGATGCATATATTTTTGCTGAAAATGTCTGTTTTCTGTGCAAAATGCCAACTTCTCAGTTTGGTGATTACTGGCTCATTTATTGTCTTCAGCTGTAAGAGGAAAGTAAGGTGACTTCTGATTATCTTGCTGCTTAATGGATATGGTTACGAGTCAGGGCAGTCTCAGACTCCCCTTTTGCTGCTAGGCATTTTGGCAAACTCTGATTTTTTTTCCGGCACGGTAGCAGGAATGGGAAGTAATGTTCCATTCAATTCTTTCAGCTGTGACTACTATTAATTATTTTCAAGGTTTCCCTTAGGAAGACACTCTCACAGGAAACGTGCTCTTAGTCTCACCTATATGTGCAGGGCGGTTATGCTTCTGGGAGGCAAATCACTCCAGGCTAAGGGGGAAGCTAAAAATGTTTTTTTCTGTGAATTCTCATGAGGGACTTGGTTTCAGTGCCAGAAAAAGAGTTTATGGAGCAGTGAGATCCTGACTACATGAACACTGGATAGGTTAAACACTGGATGCAGGCTGAAAGATTAGTTTAAGAATTGTATGGTCACAAGGAGGTAATAGGGTTTACTGAAAATAGCTATTTAGCCATTAATAGGGAAATACTCCTACTGGCATTCCCGCAGGTACTGCCCATGTAGCTTCAGCTGTTGCATATACATTGCTTTTTCTCTTTCAACACTGTATTTTCATAATTCTCATAGCATTGCGAGTGAGGAGAAAAAGTACTCAAAATCAGCCACAAGCATCCAACTCCCAGCTAGACTGAAGAGAGGCAGCTGGCAAGGGCTGAGGAGGAAGGCAGGCTCAGGGTCTTTGGCTACTGAGCATCCCCTAGTGACTGGCTCTTCCCATTACAGCCTCCCGCTTTCCTGAGTCCACAAAAGGAGCACAGAGCCGAGAAGCCCAGGTTTCCCAGAGTCCGAACGGATTACTATAAATAAAGAAAGAGTACAGCATACCAATCCGAGACCTACAAAAGCATTGACAAGCTACAAATTAAGTCATCACTTCAAGACAGCGAGGACCTCGTTTTAATCCAAGTACGTAACTTGGATTAAAAAACAACTGGCATCCCTTGTTTGACCAACTAAAATAGGAACTGAAGGCACTTCTACAGATATACTATCTTTTCACTTTAAAACTAATGACTTATAAATCAAATAATGAAACGAGGGATTGTCGGTATTATTTCCCTGCTGGATGTTACAGCACGTTTTAAAAGTTTACGTTTCATAGAGAGATAACAATGTACTTTTTTGGTCATCTGTTGGACTGCTTGCTGCATTTGAATGATGAAGATGGGCAAGTTTTGACTCAAGAAAATCCTGCAAGCCGTATAGTTTGCTGGTAAACAAACAGGAAAAAATCATCTGCTTCAGCAATATGCGGGATTCTTTTTTTTTTCCTCCCTGCAACAGTAACTTTTTTTGTAAATACTTTCACCAGCTTCAGGAAAGGGTGGGTTAGAGTCAGGGGTTTCCTGAGCCTTTTCAGAACATGGTTTTAACGTAGCCGTGTGTTCAGAAGAGCCCCTAGAGAGTCTTGTTTTGGAACACTCTGACGCCTACACATTATTATCTTTGCTACGTTTTGCAGTTTTGTGTGAAATTTATTTTTAATCTTTAACAAAACATGCCCCTGTTTATCTTAAATTCAGAAAAGGTTTAATAATTTAAAACAAAATAACTTTTTAAATAATTAGATTTACAATGAATGCCAAAACATAAAAGTATAAAGCAAGTTAACAAGAAAGGACTTCTTAAAGATCAAAGAAAAAGTGTTTATTTGATTTGATTAAAAACAAATGAAAAGTACTTTCACTTTAACAGATTATAACTGGCTGTTGACAGAAACCAGTGAAAGAGTTTCCCAGCCCCACAGGATAAAGGTTTTCTTCTGATAGAGGTTCACGTACTCAGAACAGATTGCCCACTGATACGTCAAAGGAATTATATTTTGAAAAGTGAGAAAGCTGCATCAATATTAAAACCCTTGGATACAAAGGCAAGTTTCCTCGGACAACATTCTCCTTTTGCTATTATTAAGTAGGACTGATGGTGTAAATCAATGGGTATTTCTATCTTCCATCCCTCTATACACAAAAAAGCTCTGGGAATGGGAGAGGTAAAAAGTACCATTTAATTTAGCTGAAAGGCATGATATATTAGCTCAAAAACCGCTTTAACATAGCAGCAGAGTTCCCAGAAAAGAGCTGACTTCCATAGATCTCCTCCTCCGTGGGCAGAGGCGGCTGGTATGTGGCAGCCTTTGCCCCGCCAGCCATGTTGTGCCTCTGTCATAACAAGTTTTGAGTGTACCAGGGAAGTCTCTCCCCATGGGTTCAATGGGAAATGTACAGACCTCTCATGAAATGATGCCATGCTAGGATCCAGGCAAGAAAAAGCTAAGTAAATTGAAACAGGAATTTGCTTTAAGTCAGGCTGTCTAACACTTTGTTTAATGAGGTTTTATGTTTGTTAATACCAATTTAACTGCTAAAAGAGCATTTGAAACAGTGTGGGTTTTTTTAAAAGAGAAAACACTTCCCTCATTTCTAAAAGAGAAAAGAATCCATGGTCTAAAGATTACTTGAAACCTCAGTGAAGTCCCCCAGCTAAACCAAAAAGACCAGATTTGACATTCCAGAAATGCTGAGGTAAAAAACATCCAGAAAATATTTAAAACATTCATACATTTCAGACTTTCTCTACACAAAACGATGAAAAAAAATATTCTTAAAAAAATAATAATTTTCAGGTTATCTTTAAAAGCAACATGTGAAATTCATCATCCTAACTTTACAGAAGTAATCATTTTAGAGAAGTGGTAGTTATTTTCACACGAATTTTAGAGTGTCTACATACTCTTTTAAGAGTGTCCACATACAAGAACAGCCTCTTTAGCAACCACAGTCA
Source organism: Balaeniceps rex (assembly GCA_013401315.1). Lineage (NCBI taxonomy): Eukaryota > Metazoa > Chordata > Aves > Pelecaniformes > Balaenicipitidae > Balaeniceps > Balaeniceps rex. The sequence goes on along the minus strand of VYZW01024836.1, from coordinate 76,887 downwards.
CTGCATCTCACTTCCCACCCTGTTACCATCAGCCTGGAAGATGCCTTTGGACAGACTATCCAGACCTGCATACCAGCAACAGTCCCTGGCAGGCAGGCTGCAGCACACAGGGCCCTGCGTGCTGGGGCTGCTTCGCCTGGGGCAGTGCCTGTGCGCTGCAGAGCCCGGCGCTGGGGGCAGCCTTGAAATCATCTTCAGCACAGAGGGCAGCCATACCTACTGCTTCTGAGCAGTCGAAGCACTCATCGCTCACCAGATGCTCTCATTTCTGATCAAAGGTTTGGTCGGCCCAACAGTTGCTCATGTAACTCCCACTAACTTGCAGCAGGGCTGTGGAGAGGAATGAGATACCACTCCAATCATCCACTGTTGAGATGCTCACTGTAAGATCATTAAAACAAAGCTGGTTGTGAAAGAAATCAAGCCTTGCTCCAATTTAAAATGCTTGGTAATTTGATGAGAAAATATGTGTGTGATTTGTGTTTATGTTTGGAAGTTTTCCCTAGTGTGAAAGCCTTTAAAGGAAAAACAGATCTTTCTTGCTATGTATGTTCTTTTATGTTATGCAGCCCAGACTGTGGATTGCAGTGATGTCAAAAATGTACATGGAGTGATTGCACCCTGTCTGTGTTCTGCAAGAATGACTTTGAAAGTTAGATGTTTCATCTCTACAGTCATATCCTGATCAACAAACCCAGTCAATAAATAAATACATTTAGTGACAAACCTAGCTTTTTCTGTAAGCTGCAGTTAAACAGGAACTTGATTTGTTTTTTGTATTCACATCTATTCTATAATAATGAATCCAGCACCACAATATCCAAGTACCCATTATAAGATCAGAGAAACCTTTGTGGTACCCGTTTTCCTAAAAAATCATTTAAAAAACCCAGTCCTCCATTCTCATTCTTTTGAAGTCTTTGCTTTAAGCCTGAATACAAAGGGCCAGAACTTTGGTTGAGAATGTTTTTTTTTTTTAAGTGGTGAACTGATTTTGCCCAAGAAAGAGGAAACAGAGTATAAAGCCTACAAATTTTCTAGTAATTTTTTCCAAAGCTGAGTATGCCATTAGAACGTATATAAAATTTCCATTTAAATATCGCTTTTTGTGCAAGATGTGATGTTTAATTGTCACATATGAAATTTGTAGCACTGGGGCAATTTGGGGCAAAATCTTAAAAGGGTTGAATGAGCTACATCTCTCAGAAGAAATATGCAAAACAGATACGCCAGGCACACACCTAGAGCTATGCATCAAAATCTGTGGAAAACTTTCTCATGATTGTCGGAAAGTCTTTCAAAGTTCTTGAAGTGCAAGCTAATATTAACTCCGTTACCATACTGTTATTGTGGCTATTAATACCTGCCTACTAACACGGCAGCTTTTACCCACCATTCTCAAAACTCATTACCAAAGATTAACCTCCTGCATGCCAGCCCCTGGCGGTCACTGACAGAAGATCAGGGCCCCGAGGCCTGCCCGAGGTCGCTGGTAGAGCAGTGCACCCTGGCACCTCTCATTCGCACAGCGCTGCCTAGGGACGCTCCATGGCTGGCCCAGCACCCAAGGCTGTGTTTACCTCAGGAAGCATTGCTGCCTCATTTCACTATCTCAGGCTGTCAGCGCTGTGACGCTGCTGGGGTCACCCAAGTGCTCTGCTTTTGCTGCCTGTGGCCCACTGGGAAAGGATGGGTTTGACCAAGAGAAGCACCCCCCACCCGACGCCACAACATGGCTGCCCCAGCCTACTGTGGGAAGCCACTGGTCAACTGCGGCTGCCGCTTGGGGCAAGGCTGGTACCAAAGCAGTCAGGTTTTGTCGGCATGTGGGAACGGTGCAGTCAGTCTACTAGCAACAGCCCTGGAAGCAGGCAAGCCACAGCCAGGGAGTGCGCTGGGCCGGAGAGGCAGCCCTCGCCCCTCACACCACCGCAGGTCAGAGCAGAGCAGGCCAGTCGCCATTAACCACCACCCGCCCAGGGCAGCGGCGGCCCCGCCCCCCCGTGCGGCCCCGCCCCCCGCGAGGCCCCGCNNAAGATGGTGAGTGCGGGCTGGCGGCGGTGCCGGGTGGGGTCGTCCTAGTGTTGGAGCGGAGCGGAGCGGACCGGACCGGACCGGACCGGCGCGCGTGCGCGCCTGTCTCCCCTGCTCGGCCGTTGGTGTCCCCGGGGTGGCGGCCGCTGGGCGGGGGGCGTTAGGGCCGTGCTGAGTCATGGGGGTCCGGCGCGGCCATGGCGGGGGG
>VYZW01024836.1:58195-74595 GCA_013401315.1 Balaeniceps rex | reverse complement strand
GTCCCTGTCCCCCCCCCGCGCTGGCCGGTCTGCGCCAGGCGTCTTCGTGGGCCCTCGGGGCCGGGAAGGCGCGAAGGGTGCGCGGCTGCCGTTAAAGCCCTTCTCCTGGGAGGGGGGTGGGACGGAGAAGCCGAGAGCGCCGGTAATCCCCAGCCTCCCGGAGCCAGGGGCTTCGTGCGGCGCTGCCAGCGCGGCAGCTCTCGCGGAGGGAGGTCGTGGCTCTAGCCTTTGTGGTGGCTGGCAGTGGTGTGACCACCTAAGACGGACTGGGCACTGGCGTGACTTGAGGGTGTTATTTTTTGGGAGCATTTCATGGTTTTCTTCTTTTCGCTTTGATCTTCTCTCTTGTTATATCTTGCAGGTAATGTATATATTTAATGCTTTTACTTACAGCAGTCTCGGAAATGTCTGGTCGCTGTTGAGTACCTTAGTTGGTAGATGCTTTATATGCATGTAGTAAGAGATATTTTAGGGTTTTCTCATAGCTGTTAGGTTATTGACAGTTAACACGTTAGTACAAAATACCTTAACTGTAAGCATGAATTTTCTGTTGGATCCAACAGTGCTGCTGGAGGAAACTCCTCCACTGAACAGTTCATCGCTGTCACCTTCCAGAATTTATTATACATTGGCCTATTGGTGGAGCAATTTGTATGAGCAAACCTAAAATCACTTCAGTAAAATTGGGCAGGTTAGCATGAAATTAGTGGTCTGGGTTAAGATGGCTTTACGTAGTAAGTCTGTGGAGGTCTGTTTCTCTGGTCTTCTGCTACAAGTTACTGTTTTTCCTTTGCTCTTTCAGTTAACTCGCATACTAGACCACTTGAATACACCTTGTCCTCTTTATGGCAGCCTTAAACCATGGATAAAATCTTACTGAAGTAGATGAAGGAATGCTCAGACATGTTCCTTTCTGCCCTGTCAGCTGAGCATGACCTGCCTTCTTCCTTTCCATCCCTGCAGCCCAGGGTGGGAATGAACAAGGGGTAATTGCAAGTTTAACTGTTTCAGCCAGATCCAAAAAATGTGTTATCAGTACCTTTAACTGTTATCAGACTCTCTGAAAGAATTCTAATTTTTGTTTGTGTTTTGGTGGTTTTTTTTTTTTTTTTTTTTTTTTTTTTAAAGAGACTCTAAAGTGTAGGGCTTGTACATGAGTAGTTTAAGGAGTCTTTGAGCCCTTTGTTTTGTTTGCCTGGCCTAATGGCCCATACAAAAGGGGTCTGGTTCTGTTAAAGTAATCCTCACTTTTTTTGTTCCAGAATTCCAGAGACACTTCTTATCTGCTGAAGGATAGTATCCCAATTACTGAATTTTCAGCTTCAGGACCATTTGAAGGTCATGATCTTCTGCGTAGAGGGTATGCTTTACTTTTTTTCTTGTTGAATTGTGCCATAGCCAATGTTGAACTTCAGATACAGGAAGAAAGTACATGTTAAATGTTGGCTTTTTAAAGAAGGTTCTTGGAAGGTGTATCCCAAAAGCTATAGCCTAAAGTGCATGTATTTAATCAGATTGTCTTTCAAGTGTGAATTTTCTGTGACACATCACTTCAAGAAGTAGATAACATTAATGGACTTTTACCTTGGTGATGCTGCTCTTTAGAAGAGAGATGGCAAAGTATTAATAATTATGAAATATACGCTAGTTTTAATATACCTGTATATGAGCGTGCAATAGCACTGTGGGAAATTATTAATTTCAGCATTGGTACAAAAAGTAAAGATAATATGGTGAAAATAGTGGGTTTGGGTTTTGCCATTTTACATGAGTGCAAGACTATGTACATGTCTTGGATAATGAATCTAAAATAAGTTAATGGAGTTTAAAATGTGGGTAATACAATTATGAGTGGGCGGGAAGGTACATACAATATTCAGTTGCAAAAGTTTGGGTACTTCTAAAATCAGATACCGTGTAACCTGGACATAATTAAACTATGATGTTTTCATTTATTAATATTTTTCTCTATTTCTGAAGGGGGTCAAGGAAGAAAAGCTGTCATTCCGTTTTGTCAAACATAAAGAAAAAAGGATGCCTGAAATTTAAATTCTTCTGGTAGTGCTGTAGTTAGAGGTCTTATTTGCTGCTTCACTATTAAGTTTGGGTTTTTTTGGTAGTGCAAACTGTGCTAATTATGTGTCTATGTGGATTGATGTTTGTATCTGAGATTAGTTTTGGAATGCAACTTAAAAAATGATATCCCAATTAATTTGAAGTCCAATTTTTTTACTTGTATTTCTAGCTTTTCAAGTGTGAAAAATGAATTGTTGCCCAGCCACCCACTGGAGTTGTCAGAAAAAAATGTAAGTATAACATCAAACGTAGCCAACTTCACTCTTAACTAATTATTAAGTTTAAATTAACAGTGTGGTTACCTGGACTGCTTTGTGTGGTAACGAGTAATGAGCAGGGTCTTGCCTTGTAACAGGATAAAGGTGTTCAACAACAGTAACATTTTATTTATACAAATAACATTGTTGGCAAATCTGTTTAATGTTAACCTCCCACTTGTGACTCTCTCCACTTCAAGTATGTAAGTGGGCTTCCAAGTAGGGATTTATTTAGTAAGGTTTAGTCATCTGAAAGCTATTAAGCTGGTTTTGTATGCAGCCTCTATAGTTAGGTGGAGGGTACACCTGTCACTTCTTGCAAGGCTGATCCTCCTGTTTTGTCTATAGGTTTACCATATATCTTCATTTTCAGACTTTCAGTCTGTGAACACATACATACTTTTCATTAAATTTTTCGAGAAATTTTACACATACAGTTTGTCATAAGTGTATGCAGTCTTGTCCGGCTCAGTCATCACTCGTGGACCACTTAAGAGTGGTCTGTGGACCATAGGTTGAAGGTAAGGGAGACTAGACTGAGAGCCTTGGCTAAATAGCTTGTTGAACTGAATCTTGTCTCCGGTGCCTGTTTTGTCAGCACAGGAGATTTGATGTAGTAAAATGTCCTGAAGCAAAGGCAGTATTTGGATATAATGTTCCAAATTGCTAAGCTAATCAGCATGACAAGATCTGAATGTAATCTCTAATGTATTCTAATTCTTACCAGTGCTAGTGTTGTCTTGAGTTAAAAGGATGATGCTAATGTGACACCAACTTCATGAGCTAATTTATAAATACTACAAATGTTCCAGAGCTATTTGTCAATTGAATTTTTTTTTACAACTGACTGCTATAATTTAGTTTTTAACTGTTCTTGCTGTATAGAACCTGCATAATTAAAAGATTACATGCTAGAGAGAAAAAATGCACAGAAATAATTAAAATGGACAATGTGATCCCCTAAGTAGTATGTTAAACTTACATTGTTTATTCCACATATTGTTTGGTTAGTTTTTCTGTAAGTTTATGGCTGATTTATCTAAGAACTATTTTCATGTACATTTGAATGGGAAAAGGCTTATCTTACCCTGAGATAGTTATGGTTGTTTTTACTGCTGTAAATGGTAGGTTATTCAGGTAGCACTAGTAGAAACCAAATCTTCCTGCTACCCAGGTAAGGACCCCTACCTTTATAAAATAAAAGAAATGGAAAAATAATGTGACCACAATTTTAAGTTTGGGATGAGGCATACAAATAGTGTTTTCTGATAACTTTTGAAGAGCATTCAATATACGTTGTTATGAAGAAAATCCATGTTATGCCTTTGATTTGTATTTTCCTGTTGCTTTTTGAGATCCCTTCGCATAAATGGGATGATATTCTTGTACTAGTAGACTTTTGTTGTGGTGATTGAGTACAGGTTTTAAGATAAGAGATTTGTATTTTTTGTTTTACTTACAATATTATATTGTGTCAACATTACAGGCATGTAGTCAATACTGTAAAAGCCAAATTTGAGACTGGATTACTCAAGGTTAAGTTTAACATTTCAGCATAAATTACTTTTGTGTACTTCGGTATTCATGAGCCAGCACTTTTTCATTAAAAGAACCCTTTACTAAATAGATTTTCTTTATCTTACTGGTCGGTTTTAGAGGAGTTGGTAAAATTACAAGCTTTCTTTTGCTTTTTGGAGTCATATGGAGTATATGTGGTGCTCTGTCTTACTACTTGATCAGAAGATAAGTATTTCAAGTGTTTTCAAGTAGAGTCTTTGACGGCTAACAATAACATCAATTGTGGCTTTCAAGTTTGTGTTCTTTAAACCAGACTTACCTTCCAATTCATGCTGACAATATTGTTGTAATGTGAAGCAGTGCAAAACTACACCACTTGGTGGTGTTACATGTCCTGATTGCCAAAAAATAACAAAATAAAATTGCTACTATTGATATGTAGTAAAATCCAGCAAAAAGCAATTTCAGTTTCATAAAACAAATATTACTGCATCACTATCTTTTCATGTACATTTGAGACACATATGATGGAATCACTGAATTTTTAGATATAAATTTAATAAGCAAGTTCATTTAAGTAGGATGTCACAAATCTCTTCTATGGTTGTACTTGAAAGTAACTTTTTCTAAAATAAAAATTAATGTTGTTTGTGATAGTTCCAGTTAAATCAAGATAAAACAAACTTTGCCACGCTGAGAAATATTCAAGGACTCCATGCACCTTTAAAGCTGCAGATGGAATTCAGAGCAGTGAAACAGGTAGGCATTTTTATACAACTGGTATAACTTAAGCCACTTGAAAAAATTTTTATCTCAAAACATGCTTTCAAAGAGACATCTTTCTTTGTTGAAATAGCTTATGTTTCCAAAAGAAATTCTTTCACTGGACTGCTTTTATTAAAACCAATGAAACAATTATTAAAACCAATGAAACATCTGTTTTGCAGATGACACTAAGCTGGGTGGAAGTGTTGATCTGCTTGAGGGTAGGAAGGCTCTACAGAGGGACCTGGGCAGGCTGGACTAATGGGCTGTGACCAATTGTATGAGGGTCCTGCACTTGGGCCACAACAACCCCATGCAATGCTACAGGCTTGGGGATGAGTGGCTGGAAGGCTGCTTGGCGGAGAGGGATCTGGGGGTGTTGGTCGACAGCCAACTGAATGTGAGCCAGCAGTGTGCCCAGGCGGCCAAGAAGGCCAACGGCATCTTGGCTTGTATCAGGAATAGTGTGGCCAGCAGGACCAGGGAAGTCATCCTTCCCCTGTACTCGGCACTGGTGAGGCTGCACCTCGAGTACTGTGTTCAGTTTTGGGCCCTCAGTACAAGAAGGACATTGAGGTGCTGGAGCATGTCCAGAGAACGGCAACGAAGCTGGTGAAGGGTCAGGAGCACAAGTCTTATGAACAGCGGCTGAGGGACCTGGGGTTGTTTAGCCTGGAGAAGAGGAGGCTGAGGGGAGACCTTATCACCCTCTACAACTACCTGAAAGGAGGTTGTAGTGAGGTGGGTGTTGGTCTCTTCTCCCAAGTAGCAAGTGATAGGACAAGAGGAAATGGCCTCAAGTTGCACCAGGGGAGGTTTAGATTAGATATTAGGAAAAAGTTCTTCAGGGAGAGGGTTGTCCAATATTGGAACAGGCTGCCCAGGGAAGTGGTGGAATCGCCATCCTTGGGGGTATTTAAAAGACGGGTTGACGAGGCACTTAGGGACCTGGTTTAGTAGTGGACAGGTACGGTTGCACTCGGTGATCTTAAAGGTCTTTTCCAACCAAATGGTTCTATGATTCTATGAAACATTGCAATTAATGATTTCCAGAACAGTTGATATGCTGAAGCCTTTCAGCTGCTGTTCTTTTATTGGTTACTTGGTGAAGTGGTAACTGCTCTAGCTTTTCTGTGGACTAGCTTCCTGTAAGCCTTCAGCGAAAAGCGGGAGGAATTCAGTATTAATTCCTAAAATTAATAGTCTCCTCTGTAGAACGTATGACCTTCATGGGAAGGAATCTCTGCATCTGTAGGGCAAAGAGACTTAGGGATCTGAAGCAGGTAGTGATTTGGGAGTGGATATAGAGGTGATGTGAAACCTGAAACTGAGAATTTGCTGTGTGCTTATTATTGTTGCTCAGCCTTTCTTGTAAGATTAGGGGAGGTCTACAGGGAGTTAAGTTCAAAGGTTTTGACTTGATTAGGAAGCTGAGTCTGTCTCCTTTTCCTTCTTATCACCTAGGATGGAGAGTAACTGGAGGGAGACAGAGGAAACATAGAAAGCTCATTGGTCCTAGTGAATTTTTTTGGCTTGTTGAAGGTTGTCAAGCTATTAAGAGTTGTTTTTTCCAAGCCAGTTGGAGCAATTCTATACTCCCTTCCAGTGGATCAAGTGCTACCGAACCACACTGAGCTGCGTTAAACTTGGCAGAAATTACTGGTCCTGAAGATGTGAAAGTTGGACAGGATGTATGAAAACATCCCTTGATCTCAGCTGTGCTGTCTTATGAGGAAAAATCTTTTTCCTAACTGATGTTAGCATGTGGCAGAAAATGAGGCAGGTCAGGATATCCTGCTAGTGTGTCCCCACAGGTATTCTTGGGGGATGGGTGGGGGAAATACGGTGATCAGAAGGTTTTTCACTCCCAGCTTCATGTTAGATATATGAGTTCTCTTGTGGTTTAATTTCACTTTTCTAAAATATTTACTGTAATAGTGTATTTGAACTTCTGACAACTGTACCAGTAGTGATCTTTTGACATATTTTGTGTGTAAAGAGATAGCTACATGATAATTTTATGGTTGTAAAATACGTTCATGGTATAACTGAAGTATGACTACTAGTAGTGAATGCAATTTTAAGTACAGATATGCCATTCTCGGAATATTTAGGATCTGAATGCTGTGTGTAACACTTGAATTTTTTTTTGTAATACTGTGAGTGAATGGTACAGAAGAGGCTGTTGAAAGCAACTGGGAGTGGACTTGAAGCTTAAGAATTGGTGGGGATCAGAGAAATCATTTAGATTAATTGCAAGGAGGATTATGTTTAGGTGTGAAAATCAATATAGCTCTTTCATTTACATTCCTGACTTGTGTCAGAGATGTAGGAAACTTAGAATGTGGTTTCCAAACACTGCAGTATATGCCAATCGCCCAATACTGACCTCAGGGTGGTGATGTGTTTGTTGTAGTGAGCCTCCCCAGCTTTATGTGATAACAGAGGAGGGGAAAAAAACCCCAAACTACTTTTTTTTTTTTTAACTACACTATTTACTGTAGTGGCTACGCTGCAGTGAAAGCTACAAACCTAGTGAAAGGCTGTACTTTTCAAAACAGAGTGATAAACAATAGAAGATGGTGGTGTTAGGTAGGTTTTGCTATCTGTGCGTGCCAGTAGTTCTCTTATTTCATCATTGTTTTTGAAGGAAGAAGTGACTTTGCCTGTCACTTTTCTCAGTCACTTCAGACTGAAAAATCTAAATATAAGTCCCCTCAATTTCAGACTTGCAGAAACTTGAACTCGTCTTTCTTACAGGTCCAGCGTCTCCCATTTCTTCACAGCTCAAACATAGCACTGGATACTCTGAGGGGAAATGATGAATGTATCGGTTTTGAGGATATCCTTAATGGTAAATAAATTCTGGTTTGAATGTTATGGAAACATTTAAGGGTAAAATTTGTGAACTGTGAAGTTCTTTGCTTCTACGGAATAAGAGAATTAAATGTACAAAATACAAAGGAAAAATAGAATTCCTAAAGGCAAAGAAGCACTGGGGAAGGAGAAATAAATGTGGTTCGGCTGCTAGTTGTGTGGAAATTACTCTGAAATATTGTTGAAGCCAGTATTTGCTTGTGGGCTGGGTTTCTAAAGGAGTAGAAGGTGATGCACTATTGTATGCCTGTTTCCCCAGAAACTTTTGAACTACTTGTGCAGATTTTGATAGGCGGAGGTTACAAAGATACAAAGTTTTTATAAGTTCTATAATTGAAAAGAAAGAAAAGCTAGAAGAGAGGTACTGAACTAATGAATCAGAGATGTGACAGGGGGAAGGCTCCCTCAGATTAACTCAACAGTTTGCAGTTGCGTGGTGGGCTACTGACTAACAGTGGTTCCACATATGTGTGGAACAGAATAAACCTGGAAAAATAGTTTAAAAAAATTACTTCTTTCTAGCTGGTAGTTAAGGACATGCAAGGAGGCAGAGGGTATTTTGAGGTGGGATTGGAGAATGGAAAGAGCCAGGGAGATAGGAGACTGGAAATAATGGGGGGTAAGGGGGAATCTAGAGGTGTGAGGTAAATCTGGGAGTATTTTCTGGGATGCGTTTACAGGGAGCAAGGGAAGGAATCTTAGGTTATTGTGGTTCAGGAGGTAGAGCAATGTCAAACATAATTTATAGGAATCTGGTTATTTACCGTTGCTCACAACAAGCTGTTACGTATTTACAGAGTGCTAAGGAGTGAGTGGTTAAAAGTGGTGTTGGTAAGGTTCTACTTATCAGCTGGGGCTGGATTAGATAATTTTAGTGTCTCTGGAGTAATCAAAGGCATTAATATGCCTTATTCATGGAAGGAAAACACTCTGATACGCCCATAAAGAAAAGTGTATTTCTTCCAAAGTGCAGTCACAACCTGTTTTCTGGCCTTGATTTTTTTTTTTTGTTTTGTTTTAATTTTTATTTTTTGGATGGAAATGAAATTGATACTGTCAGTATTGCTCTCTCTTATGTCTTCTGCACATTCCTTGATAACCCTTGAGTACAGTGGCTAATGTCAACCATAGTTTACAGAATGGAGGAAATCTCAGAGATATTTAAGGGCATAGAATTTCTGTGAAACTAGGCATCTAGGTGGAGAAAAACTGTGAGTATGTCCCAACTAACAGAAGGGCTGGAGTGTGAGCTCCTATTGTGCAGAGAAGTTGCATTGGAAAGAGATGTGAAGCACCTATGAGGAAAAGCTTCAGCAGACCTGAGTTTTCTTAAACACAAAACTCAGCCTTGAGATTCAGGCTATAGGAGACAGTGCTTATGTACAACTGGTTGGTTATGAAAATGTATTTATCTGATGATTGCTTTGGACAGAGACTTACGAGTTACAGACTGGCATTGTGCAATGCTGTCAAAAATCAGTTGAGTTAACTGTTGCACTAAGCATTAGAATGAAGGGGGAGGGGGAAGAAATATAGTCATGTTCATAGTTATTGTTGGTCTTTGTAGCTTGGTAAAAGCCTCATGCTGTCAACTTTTTTTTTCCAGATCCTTCACAGAGTGAGGTTATGGGAGAACCACACATGATGATGGAATACAAGCTTGGTTTATTGTAACAAAATGTACTCCACAAAAATGTTTTGTGCGTGTCTTTATACTGCAGATCTAAATACATGATGCTAAATTGACACTCACAGTGTTAAGCAGTCCTACAGTTATCATTTGCCTTCCTTGATGAAAAGGCACATTAAATGTTTAAAGTCTATAAATTGTTCTGTGCTTGTTGTCAATTATATAAATGTTCTGTAACCAGGTAGTTTAAATAATGTCTCTTCATACACTGCTCAGGACAATAGCTTCTTAACTATGGAAATGCTATATATGTATACAAGAAATCCAAAAATACCCGTGCATTTTAAAACTGATTACTGTAGGTAAATGCATTTAATGGATGTTCTTGCAGAAGAACTTTTTAAGGGGGAAAAGAAGGTATTTTCCATTGAGTAACTCTTTGTTCATGAAAATTTCCATACACTTTTTAAACTATTGAATAAAAGTTTGCTATAAATGCTGTTGTGTTCCAAAATATATTTAATCAAGAATCTCTTATCCACAACAGAAACAGTGTTGTTCCTTTTTCTTACATCTTTAAAGCTCTTTAACTTCTGCACTGCCAATGGAATCCTGCTATACACGTTTTATCCCCCCCCATTGACAGTTGCTCATGAGTGAGCCATTAAGCTGTTGTGTAGAATTGGAAGTATTGCTGTAAGAAGGGAGTTAAAGGTCTGGATTTTTTCATCTGTGTCCCTGAGAGGATATTCTGATTTCTGAAAGTAGAAGCAAGTTCCACTTGGAGTTTAAAGAGGTGTTTTAAAATCCATTTGGGAACATAATCCAAAAGAACACTCCTAGATGTAGGTATTTTGAATTTCAGAGATTAAAGAATGCAGTGCCTAATTATGACAGTACCTAATAAAGCTGCTGCAGTGAGAACATGAAGATGCAGTGGTACTAGATGACAAATACAGGAATAATTTTTTGTAGGTTTCCCAAAATCAGATCTTAATTAAGGGAGAATGAGAGACCTATACTTAAATACACCTTTTAAAGGAACAGGCCACTGAAAGATTTTTTTTTTTTTTTGTCTGTGTTAAATTCAGGGTTGTAATAACTGTTTTCTGACATCATACACGTCCATCTGTCCTATATAAATCCTGCAAGGCAGCTAATATGATGTGGCATATTAGGAGAAAAAAGGTTCAAAAGATGTCATCTACTGTCAAACGCAGAGAGCTTTAAACAATATTTTTATGACAGGAACTGTCTTTATTCAGCAGGTTTTAATGACTTGGGTAAACTGCTAAGTGTACTCAGTGTTCTGTTGTAGATAATTTTAGCAGAAATGTTGCTATAAACCTCTTTTCACAATCCCAAACATCTCTTATGCTTTTCAGTGTGCTTAAAGCTGTCACAAATTCCCTATCCATGTGAGTGGAAGCCTCTAGCTTCCGTCCTATAAATTTTACAGTGCTTTTATGTGCATCTATTACAAAACATTGCAGCAAATTAAAAACATTGAGATGACACAGTATGAGACACTTTACTGGCGGTTTTATTGGTTTTATATTTAAACTTGTTTCATTTAAGAAGTGAAGCTTCTAAAATTGTCTTTCACTTGAGAGTTGCAGAGATTAGAGGCTTGTGCTATGAAATACAAGCTATTTAATTTGTATTTTTTGCCTCAGTAAGGTTAAACATAGGACCAATAAATTGAACATGGAAGTGTAGACCTACTCACTATTTTGTTTTCCATAGCTATCTTGGTCTTTCTGTGAGCTGATACACTTTATTAAATATCAGAATTGGCTGCTATTTTATAATTGACAAGTTTCTTGGCAGTTTTGTATAAAGCAAAAGTAAACTGTTGTTATGAAGCAACCTTGGGGTTCAGTAGGCTTTGTGTTGCTCTAGGCTCAGGCCAGAAAGGCTGAGGGATTACCTTACCTGGGACAAATTAAGGTATGGGCATGGCTTTTTAGGAGGATTTTTGGGTCTGCCTTCCTACCAGCACTGTTCCAAGAATAAGGGTGCAGAAAACAGGGGGCCACCACATAGCTGTACACAGTTACTGGTGCCCTGTAGCTCCCTGCCTCAGTGTATCTAGCTAGTTGGCCTTTCCTGGTGTTGGTTCAAAGATGGATGCTATTGTGTCTGAGCAAAACTACACTAAGACAAGTAATTCAGTAGAGTTTCTTATCAGTGCAGTGAAGAGCAGACACAGATTAGGAGGCTGGATGTGATTCCTAGGTGGTTTTGTTCAAGTATTGGTATACTTTATTATAATCTTGGGTGAGATCAAGCCATATTCAGAGCAAGGATGGTAATTTTAGGGGTTAGCCAGGCTGGAAAGAAAAATGGTAAGTGTAAAAGGTGCATTGCAAGAATTTATGCTTTTAATAGAGTAATGGGAGTCAAACAGGGCTGAGGCAGAGAGCTTCTGAGATGCAAAGGAAGGGTTGCGCTCGCTCAGTGTGGTAGTGGGTTGGGCAGGGGACTGTCTTCCTGGCCCAGCCCCTTCTCCCCATTTCATGCAAGCCTTGTTCTGTAAGGCAGGCGCTGCAAGTAGCAACCCACAGAGGCAGGCCAAGCGAGGTGTGCTGACAAGCATAGCTGGGACAGTCCCTGCCTTGGTCTCGCACTGGACCCAACCTGGGCAAGGGGAAGAAGGTGCCTGTGGGTGCCCTGGTCTGATGGGTGCAACACAAGTCCCCATCCTGACTTCTTGCAGACAGCAGTTCTGTTCCTGCCTCCTCTTGGTGCTGATGTTCTGGGCAGCAGCCTTTCCTCTCCTGAAGCGCAGGAGGGAGGCTAAAGCACATCTTCCTGTGCTGCTGTTTGTTATGACCACAAAAAATAGATGACACCGTAGCACTGCAGCTTCTGTTTACATAAACATTCCTCCACCGGTCATACTGCTGGCCATTTGTCAAAAAACAATGCAAGAACTACAAATACAATGTAGAGTTTAAAAAAACAAACTTCATTATTAATTTCTGTCAAAATAATTTGCATTTATATACAAATAGAGCAACTGCTATGAACTTGGAAAATTTTGATTTAATAATCTGAAGCACATTAGTACCCGATTTCTTCAAATTGCACCATGCTAGGCACTTTAAAAAACACAATTCATATCCTTCATATGTTTTGACCTAAACTTAACAGCCAGTTCTAACTGCTGTGTCTACAAGAAATACTTTGCAAACAGCAAGTGCTTTGTACAGCAAAATCAAACCATAACAAAGCCATTCCTGACGTGTACATGCAGGTTCTCATCTGGGCCAACAGAATGCCACTGCAGAATGGACTTGCTTTGTTCCTACCTTCCGAGCACTAGCAGAGGTGTGCACTGAAGAAGAGGAAGTGAAGGCACACACCCCTTCTTCATTTGCTTTACTTTTTCCAGGCAGTTTTGTGTGAAACAGTTAATTTCATAAAGCCTTACATAACTGCATAATGAAGAGGCAAGGAAGACAATGTAATCTTTGTGCTGAAATCCTTTACATCAGTGTTTTCTTAATCTCTCTACAAGTACTCATTATGTTTTGGACCCACTGATTGTTGTAAAACTCGGCTTGCTTCTCCAACAAGTTGGCAGCAATTTGGGCACCTCAAGGGAGGTGAGTTAAGCAGTTTTATTTGCTGGCTAGTGTCTAAACTAGGTAGGAAAAGCTAATGATCTTTAATTGCCAACATCAGCCTTGGCAGTTCAGAACAGAAGTTTAAGAGCTGGCTGTAGTGATTAGCGGTGTAAATATTAATTCCTTCTGTCCTGGATAAACAGCACTGTTTCACCAGTGATGGGCAGGTAGTGGTCTCCTAGATAGTGTAAACTCTCTTTTACCTTATTTGAACCCTCTTCCAAACTTCTCTGTGATCACAATCCATAACTTGGAAACAATGCTGTCATTCAAACAAAAAAGATCTACAATAGTATCATCATGACATGGTACTAATATTTTTTGGTGGAGTACCACTGAGAAGTTCTGCAGAAGTACTCTGTTCACGTGATGGATATTAATGGCTGTGAGCAGATCATTGATTATACAGCATATGCCATGTTCATCTTCATTTTTATCCTATGCGGTGTGCATGTGAAGTCAGTTCCCAAATCATAGTTGCCTTCCTAGATTTTTCCTTCTGTGAATGTCAACCACTTCACATTATTTTGATTTTTCTACCTAATCTGTTTTGGGGGAAAAGAGTCACATACAACCTACCTATGCTTTCAGGGATCAGAACAGTATTGGCTGTCAAACTCTCTGAAAAAAACACATGGGAGTGGTCCTTAACATGGTGTTATATTTACACTTCTGCTGTGTCGTGCATTCCAGAAGCTAATACTCTGGGTAATTTCTACTTAAAGATCTCAAGCAAAAAGGTGAAGAGTCAATGCAGAAACTGATTCCTAGGTTTGCCAGTCTCACCAGTTTGCACTGTGGCCCTGGGCAAGTCACTTGTCCTCTCTTTGACTTCTCTCTCTCTGCAACAGGGAGGATATAATCTATTACAGAAGGGGGTTCTTAATAGCATTTGTAAAATGCTTTGAAGATGAGAAATGCTGTTCAAGTACTCATAAATTATGTTGCATTCTTTGCAAGATGATTAGATGCGTGATTCAGATTTGGTCACCTCATTTCAGGGTGAAAATAATCAAAGATCCACTGAGAAGAAATGCTATTACAGCCTTTCACTAGAAGAAACATTTAAGCTAAGTACAGCCAACTTAACTAGAAAACAAGAAATATCTATGGGACAGAAAAATAGACGTGTCTGTATGCAGTCCCTAATATATAGAAAACGATAAAAATAAATGTGCAATATGGCCTCTGCAAAATGTAGGCATAGGCCTAACTTCACGCTCTCCAAGCTGGAAATTTTCTAAGTATGACAGTTCTGCATGAAAATCCATTTTAAGAACTAAGTCACAGGCAAGGTCCACACATCATTCGTTAAACTTACACAAATGCTCTCTGCTAACTGCAGAGCAGTAAATGTACTTACAGCAGGTGCAAGTACTGGTTGCTTTCTGAAAAAAATACCTTTTAGTTTAATAATTTTAGACAGGTTTGGGGGCTTCACCATTAAGACAGGCTTTTTAAGATGTACACAGTGGACCACATCCTCAGCTGGCATGAGCTCCACTGGCTTCAGCAGAATTGCCAGCACCCACTGAGCTGATAAGCTTATTTCTGTCACCCCACTTAGATGATACAAGATGTATCACAATCCACAGTTGACATTCTCAAACTTGACAAGGGTAAGTGGAAAGAGAGTATCATCCTGCCTTATTTTTTTCTTCATGCTGAAAGCAGCATTAAAATCTCCATTGCCAGCCTATTTGCATAGTTAAGTATAAGAGCTAGATTTATTCAAGTGCTAAAAAGAGACTGGATAAAGAGTGCTACCAATTTAGTGCTTATGGCTGCAGGGCCACTTTGAGATTGCATCTGCAACTGTTGTGTTATCTCTATGGTCTCTCTCTGACATAATGGTCTCTGCCACTGCATGTCAGATTAGAAAACCCAGGTAAGTGAATTCTTGTTCAACTATCAGCGCTCTCTATGCTGGATACTTCTTCAGGCACAAGCAGAGCCAAGTCCTCCCCATTCCAGCTTGTGCACAGAAGCCAGCTGTAAGACACAGATAAGACAGATATCTTTAGCTGAGATAGTTAAGTATAGCACGCTGATTCAGCACCAACACACACACTCGATAGCTCTGTTACAGCCACCTTCTGTGGCACAAAGCTGTTGATGTATCTTAGTAAACAAAAGCAATGACGGTACTTGCCCTTATTACACAAGTTAGACAGTATCATTACTGCTGTCTTTGGTAAGTACTAAACTACTGTGCCTGATTTATCACAGACTGGAACAACTACCCTTTCTGCTCCCAAATACTAACATTGCATGACACTCTCAAAATAAAGGTTTTAGAGAAAGGTTATTCAAAGGGTGGCATGTCTGAGACACTAATGACAGAAGAAAAAGAAAAATAACTTCCAAAAATTTACGGTGATGATGGAGTAGAGTCCTGATTGCGGGATGGACTAATTGATGGTAAATATCTGCTGCCTTTTGCACAGAATAGAGTGCTTTCTTAATAGAAACTTTCTCTACCATACAGCACTGAACTAAACTAAAACTAATATTTAATAAAGCAGAACTATTTACTGGGCCTTTGTTAATATAATTAAATTCCTCACTTTTTTATTACTTTACTGAAAAGTATTCTCCACACTCAGCACAAGACCCCTTTGCTTCAATTCCCTCAGGTCTGAGACCCATCATTACCTTAGTCTTAAGTTACCAGCTTCTCCGAGTATCAGTGTAAAACACTGTAGTCAGGCAGGCACAGACTTGAAATTATGTGGGATGTTATAAATCTACAGCGTTATCACTGCCTATTTAAAACTTAAAATGCAGCTGATGTAGCAATAAAAGGTGACTGAGGTAAAGTCTAAGCATTAGGAAAAAAGATAGAAGTCTCCAGCAAGAGTACCACCCTCTTAAGAAAACCAGCTTTTTTTCTGCCGAATATATTTCCCTGGGGTTGTTTAGCCTGGAGAAGAGGAGGCTGAGGGGAGACCTTATCGCCCTCTACAACTACCTGAAAGGAGGTTGTAGCAAGGTGGGGGTTGGTCTCTTCTCCCAAGCAGAAAGTGACAGGATGAGAGGCAATGGCCTCAAGTTGCACCAGGGGAGGTTTAGATTGGATATTAGGAAAAACTTCTTGACGGAGAGGGTTGTCAGATTTTGGAACAGGCTTCCCAGGGAAGTGGTGGAGTCCCCATCCCTGGAGGTATTTAAAAGATGGGTAGACGAGGTGCTTAGGGACATGGTTTAGTAGTGGATAGGTATGGTTGGACTTGATGATCTTGAAGGTCTTTTCCAACCAAATGATTCTATGATTCTATAAATCTATCTAATGAAAAGTGATCCTTCTGTCATTTAGATCTATGTTCCAGTATCATAAAAAGACATAGTTTATACTGGAGCTAATGTAAAGTGAACTTCGCTTCTGTGAATACTCATGATGAATAATGACCTTTCACTGTCAGTATTACTAGATGGTCACTAGATATGATTAGATGCAAATGCTAGAGAGGCATATTTTTTAAACATGTCTAGAGTTTTATTCATATGGGCTTAAAGTTAGTGCAGATCTTTTACAGATGTTGATGTCACTGGGTCACAAGGTGCCCATGACCAAGGACTGGAACAGATAACTTTCCATTACATTCACGGAGTGATTGGTCATGTTTACAACCCTCATTAGCATCT
>VYZW01024836.1:0-47000 GCA_013401315.1 Balaeniceps rex | reverse complement strand
CCGGCCGAGCCTGGGCGGGCCGCCGGGCCGGGGAGGGGCCGCGGCCTCCCCCGCGGGATGGGGGCAGTCGTCACCGGGGGGGAGGAGGAGGGTCTGCCCCCCGGTGTTGGCACCCATGCCAGGGGAGGCGTGGGGTTGCTCCTAGAAATCCTGACAAATCAGCTCAGTTTTGTGATTTCACCCCCGAGCAGCGTCGTGCCAGACGTTGCTGTCGCTCAGCGTTCGCTGGGCCAGGGGGTTTGTTTTTGCGGGTTACGAAACGAGGATGTTTGTTGTCAG
This sequence comes from Balaeniceps rex, assembly GCA_013401315.1. Taxonomy (NCBI): domain Eukaryota; kingdom Metazoa; phylum Chordata; class Aves; order Pelecaniformes; family Balaenicipitidae; genus Balaeniceps; species Balaeniceps rex. The sequence continues at coordinate 46,721 of VYZW01024836.1, read as the reverse complement.
CGGTGCCTCCGGCCTTGGCCTGGGCCTCGTTTAATACCGTCCTGGTGAAGCCGGTGCTGCAGCTCCCGCTGCCTGGAGTTCAGCTGGGTCCCGTGGGGTCAGCCTGCCCGGGGGGGCTGCTGATGCATCCCTGCTCGGGCCAAAGAGGGAGCTGCGGATTGTTCCTGCTCCGTGCTGCCATCTTGTCCGCTCTCAAATGATTTAGGGGTTTTATTATAGCTGCTTCCCTTCCACGCTCTCTCGGCTTGTCAGGGTGGGTAAAAGCAATGTTTGTTAGCCAACAGCTGGTCTCTGGTTAATCCATCTCATTCTCTCCAAGTCTGACATAGCAGGTGCCGTGTGTCAGGGGAAGGGTGTGGTGGACTGTGTCTCTGTTGGCACAGCTGCTGTGGCACATGCTTTGGCTCTACAAGAAAGGTCATGCTGGTGCAGATCTGCGGTTGTGCTGTTTAGGTATGATCTCTACCCACCTTGATGTACACAATGGAGGGAGCACGCCCTGGCATTGGAGCTGTAAAATCTCAGGATGTGTTTTATTGTACAAACTACAGAAGCCTTGTCTGCTGACTGACGGTGGCTGCTTGTTGGATTATGGACACTGGTTCCTCTCTGCTTTGAGGTGGGGTGCTCTGGGACTGACAGCACAGTACCCCTGCTCTCTTTGTTCTCATCGGTGCACTGTCATAAGACACTGAGATGATTCTGGCCTCCTCACAGGTGTGGTACAACAAGAAGAGATGACACAGTTGGGGAGTAGAAGCCCGAAGGACCTCCTTTCAGTCTTAGATACCACTTTTCAATTACAAATATTGCAAAAAGTCATATTTGCTACAAGCACATCAAAACTTCAAAGGTTCCCTGATGTAGCTTTTCTCTTAGAACACGAAGTGCAGTTTAATAACTTCATGAATATTCAGTTCCTTCATAAACTGATTTGAAGCCAGATTAACTGTAACATGGGTCATATGATCTTGAATAAAGCTTTGATTTGTTTCACTGGCATGTGACATGTCATTCTGTCCCAAATTTAGGGACAACACGGGCCTGTCATGTGTCTCAGCATAGGATCAACCCAACGTACAAGCTCAGTGGCCTTAATCATTTACTTCAGATGGTGAGCTTGTTTGGTCTGGCATATAGGGCTGCTCACAGAGACACACAGACAGACAATGATTAAAAAAAAGCACAACTCTGGCCCGAGATCAACTGTAGAGAGTATTGTCCTTCTCCTCAACCTATCCAGGTCCAAAGTCTGATTCATCCTGTGACAGTATTTTGTTTGTCACAAGGTAAAGAAAAAATGATCATGTGAGGGTTACATGCAAATGGGCTGCTACATGAGAGGGGCTGTTCAGGTCACTCAGCCAGCTGTTAACATTTATTTGGACGTGGTGAAGAAGGGATTTTAAGCCTGTGGGAACTTTCTGTTGTTCCACAGAACGATATTGTCCAGAGCCCCATTAGGTCTCAAAATTGATGCTGCTTTAGATGTCCCTTGTAAAGCCCTACCCTAACTACACTTAGTTAACAGATTATCTGAGAGCAGAGGTCTAAGGTGACCCTAACTAAATCATACAATATGGTTTTTTTTAAAATAACAGACTATCCAGGAGTAGAAGTCTAGGTGATGTATTAGAGACTTGATCAGTAAACTGTGAGGAGTTACTTAAGATCTGCCAAGAAGGAAATCAGGGGAAAGGTAATTCTGGCAGGGGGAGATTGCAACCACTGACTCATCAGCCCCCTACCACAATTACACCCCAGACTCAAATTGAAGGACAACTGAGCATGCTCATTAATTTAAATAGTAGACAAAGAGATTTTAACCAATCATAGCACTGCATATCTATTAGGGAATTAAATATGGTAATGAATGTGTATAAATAGAGGCTGACTTGATGATTCAGTGTGCTAGCTTTGTGGAATTACCACCTAGCACTCAAACTTGCGCAACTTTGAGAATAAAACAATATCTCATCTCAGTGTGTGAAGATTGGCTTATTGCACACCAGGTAAACGAGGCCTGTTTGGGACAACATCTTGCTAGGTCCATCTGTGCTGAAGAGCATGTTGCTCACGAACACGAGTGTCTGAGTACAGGCCAGGTTGCAGGGCAAAACTCATTTTAGCTAGCAATCCCTTCAGGACAGCCTTCCAAGTGCTGAAGAGTGCTCCATCTCTGCACTCTGGAGAGGTCCTCCGCTTCTGTCCTTCCTACCTCCAGTAGCTGTGTTTAAGTTTGGGCTAGGGTTTGCAGAGCCACGTGGCTCCAGCAAAGTTGTGGCCTCACCAGTGCTGGAGGCAAGACTGCACTGTGAGCTGGGCACCTCTAAGCACTTGATGATTTTTGTCCAACAGTTTGAAGTCTGCTCATGAGTATCTTCTAGTGCTGATAGGTAACATATACCACTCACGCAGGTGCACTGGAACAGTCTTGGCCCTCCCTTGTTCCCAGTCCGTACCCGCAAGGCAAGCTGAAAGCAATAGATGTGATTGAACTTTTAAGATCAGACTTAGCCAGGTGATGCTAAGTCCTTCGAAGGACTTAGATGCTATCCTTCGAAGCCAAGCATTTCCAAATAACAGAATACATGGCAAACTAGCTTCCTCTCTCCCCTATCACCAATATTCATGTTAGCCCAAATTTGAGTGACATGCTGGTGAACGGACTTCACAAAGGTCGCAGGCTTGTGGTGGCTGCAGCTTTGCAGTTTATATCGTTTGTTTACTGACATCCTCAATGTGTGAAGAATTGAAGAAGCGCCTGTATTCATTGTAGAGGTCAGGCTTTCGGGGAGCACTTGCTAAGCTTCCAATCAAAAAATCTTAAAAACCAAACGGATTACTGATCTTTGAAGGTGGTATGTTGCTTATGTGTCAGGGCATGGAAAAAAAGGAGACATGTAATGAAGTTCAAAGTTCAGAACATTAGCAGACTTTTGAGAGATCCCACCAGCACTGGTCAAAGGGCAAAGACACTATGTTACCTTCAGTGACAGAAATCTTCAAACAAAGCCTCCTGCACTTCAAGGAATTATGCATGACTTATGTGGCAAGATCTTGGCATTCAGTGATTGCTACGATTGCATTCTCAGACAAGTTTGTTGCTGCAAAAAAAGTGCAATTTTAAAGTTTTTATATATATATATACACAAATCATTACTATGATAAACATTTTTTCTAGCAAATTGTTTTGATGAAGACGAAGTTGGAGACATTTTGGAGATCTGGATAGTCACATTTCTTTGCTGAAAAAATTAGTAGTGCTTTATAAATAGTATTGTCATGTACACCCTGATTTTAATTGCCTTCTAAAAAGTTAAGTACTTTTTAAAATTGAGGTGACTTTAATTTTCCACGTTAACAATCTACTGAGATATGGAGAACCTTAGCCCTCTACAAATCATTTGTGGATTACAGAGTGACATTAAGAAGTACCGTATCTACTTATATTCAACTCATGTTTTCAAGGCTATCTTGGTAACAATAGTTAACACAAATTTAAAAAAGAAACTTAAAGAGGGAAGAGAGAAGCACACTTTCTGCAGAGAGTCGATTTTATACAAAATGCAGTTCTGCAGAAACCTTGCTTACCCTGAGTTTTGCCCACAAGCATGACAAACGGAGATACATGAAGGAAGTTCTCCAAATAGTACTACTGGGGGAAAGGAGAAGAGAATAAGCTGTGTAATTCTGCAGAGGTGTGCCTGGGTTTAGATGTAACTTTGTTTTGTTTTCATTATAACTGAGTTGATTGCCAAAACTAGGATGCAAGCTCTGACAACAAAGAGTAGTAATGAAGATTTAAATATGGGACTGAAAGAAAACATGATAAGGAAAATTTGTGCAACAAATCCAACCACACAGTTTTGAAGTACCTCTCTTTTGTAAAAAGAAACAAGGAGAGACTTTTACCATCATCCAACCCAGAGAAAACCTGTGAAGGGTTCATATCACTAATCTTCATTCAGTGCAGTTCATCACTGATTTTCAGGGCCTAAAACGGCATCTCTGATCTTTGACTATTTACACAGCTAAAGGCATCTGCCCCAGCAAGTGATTGCTGGCATGCAGCCCAAGGAGTGCAGAGAGGCTCACACCTCCACCACTCTCTCCTCCGACTGGCTCCGTCTGCACTGCGTAGCATTTGCTCTGAGTCTCCTCTGGCCCCACGGGGTAACTGAAAGCCACAGATAATCATAAATAATAACATTTTTGCCTTTTTGCAGTCCAGAATATCTGAAACTGTGACTGAGTTCATCTGGTGTGGAAGAAGATGCTTGAAAGGTATGGGCAAGGTCATCCCAGGCGGCCAGGAAGGCCAACGGTATCCTGGCTTGTATCAGAAATAGTGTGACCAGCAGGACCAGGGAAGTCATCCTTCCCCTGTGCTCGGCACTGGTGAGGCTGCTCCTCGAGTACTGTGTTCAGTTTTGGGCCCCTCAGTACAAGAAGGACATTGAGTTGCTGGAGCGTGTCCAGAGAAGGGCAACGAAACTGGTGAAGGGTCTGGAGCACAAGTCTTATGAACAGCGGCTGAGGGATCTGGGGTTGTTTAGCCTGGAGAAGAGGAGGCTGAGGGGAGACCTTATCGCCCTCTACAACTACCTGAAAGGAGGTTGTAGCGAGGTGGGTGTTGGTCTCTTCTCCCAAGTAGCAAGTGATAGGATGAGAGGCAATGGCCTCAAGTTGCACCAGGAGAGGTTTAGATTGGATATTAGGAAAAACTTCTTGACGGAGAGGGTTGTCAGATTTTGGAACAGGCTTCCCAGGGAAGTGGTGGAGTCCCCATCCCTGGAGGTATTTAAAAGATGGGTAGACGAGGTGCTTAGGGACCTGGTTTAGTAGTGGACAGGTACAGTTGGACTTGATGATCTTAAAGGTCTTTTCCAACCAAAAGATTCTGTGATTCTGTGATTCTGTGATCCCACTGACCCAGTATTGCTGAAAACGGGGTGTTGTTCTGAACCCCTCTGTCATAGCACGAGCACTACCGCTGACTGTAGTCTCCATGCCATATGGTACTTATTACTGTTCTTAAGTGCTGTGTTGAAAATTTGTGCTTGTTTGAGTCCTCAGACACGTGTAAGGCATCAGGATATATTTATTTTCTCTGAATTAGATAATCTTAACAGAACCAACGTTCCTGCTGGCCTCTCATCATGCACGCCACTTATTAGCAGTCATTTCCAAATGGTGCGGTTTATTCAGTATTTTTGCTTTTCAGCTGTTTCCCTCATACTCATGTACTTGCAAGTCCTCAGTGCTCATCTTCGATTATTTCATATCTCAGATTTAGATATTTCTATTGAAAACCCTTCACCCTGGTGGCTTTTCTGTTTAGATGACTTGGTGGAGGAGAATTCTGCAGCTCCCTTCATGCTGGGTTCATGTGCTGCATATGCGGACAGCCCATTGCGGTTTTGTCCAGTCCAAAACAAAGTTACATGGAGCTACTAGACCTGCCGTGGCTGGCTTTCAGGCTTCGTGAGGATTTGAAATTATTTTCTGCAGCTGCTTGGTTCTGTTTGTGGGGGGTTTTGTTTTTTTTTCTTCCTGTTTTGCTTTCAGTTACATTTATGTATTAGACATATGATAGTTCTTCACTGTAGATAGGTGATGTAAGTTGTGTAAGTCTGACAGCATCACTTAACACAGAATTTCTACTGAGCCGTTTTACAACTCCAACTTAGCGCCTTAGTCTTACTTTGCAAAACTGCTTTGAAAAATAACTAATGGTAATGCTGTCCTGGCTGCCACTCTCTGTCCTCTCCTTGCAAAGCTGTTTATTGGGTGGGGATGATCAGCAGTGGGCTGGAGATATTCCTGGTTACTGTGACTCAGCAAAGTGCTGCTCTCTCTGGTCTGTATTCCACTCCACCCATTTGCAGAAGTGGACAAAGGCATCCTTCTGCATAGAAGAATCTTTTAATCTGAAACAGTGTTTGTTTTTTGGTTTTTTTTGTTTTTTTTTAAATTTAATGTAAACAATTCCTTGAAATGAGGAATGAGGAACTGAAAGTAAGCAGCTGAAGCAGGGCTGGAGTGGCTACGTCTGAGTCACATGCTGTTGTTCTGTTGCAGGAGGCTGTTAAATTTTATCTGCTCTTAAAATTTTGCTAAAGCAAAGTGCTTTCCCAGTTTGCTAAAGAAAAGTGCTTTTCATTGCTAGTAAAGCTGGTGGGACTGGCCGGCTGCATTCCCTTTTCAGAGATAAGGACTTATCATCAGCCGTCACCCTCAAGAGAGGCAGCAGAGTTTTGGGTAGCTTCACCAAGACCAGTAAGCAGAATGCAGTGTATTCAGGATGCAAGTATTTAAGCTGAGTACCATCAGGAGGACTTCCTGGTGGTGACAGATGACGAGTTTTTCTGGTCTTTCAAAGCCAGTAGGAGATTTGCTGCTGTTCTTCCACGGCACTGTGCGTCAGGCCTGAGGCTGAGCAGCCCTGCAAGGACTCAGAGATGAGTGACAAAGGCTCCATCACTTGGAGGAGTTTGAGTTAGGGTGAGTGAGACCATGCCAGTACCCCAGGCAGGGCATAGCTGATCTCATGTGCTCTTTCCAGTTTTGGATTCTCAGGGGAAAAAAACAACTGGTCTCACAGGGGGAACCTGTGAAACATTTAAGTGGAAGCAGGACTGCACCCTGCCTTGCTTTGGTTTAGGTGCTAATGACATCTTTCCTCACCAATTGATCACCAAAACTGTTCTTGACATTCAAAGCAGCAGGGGACACAATTATCAGTCCTTATTCCTATCCACCAGAAAATACCAAAATACAACATGTCCCTAATTTTCCAAACATCTGTCCAGATCTGTTCAGAAAGATCCACAAAGTGGTGTTCAGCGTGCCCTATTACTTCTTTAACTGAAATATCTCCTTCCTCAGCATGATTCTGCTGTGGTTTTGTGCACATAAACATCACTGGGTATTTATCCCAATTACACTCTTTTTGTTTTAAAAGAGTTCCTGGGACAGTAGGTTTTCTGATGGTCTCCTAGGTATCATTGAACAGGAGCAGGAAATTCCCTGGGTTCTTCAAATTATCACAATGCCTGAAGCGGATTTGTCATGTACTGTTTTCAGACAAGTTCCTTGCAAGATTTTTTATACAGGAAGATGGGATAATATTGTTGAAAATAATGCGGCACTTGGATCCAGCTTTAGGCATCATAAGAAGTTAATTTCTTTTAGAATAGTAGTGAACGCTATTTACTGCTCCCACAGGGAAAGTAAATAATAGAGCAGTTCCATTCCTTTGGAAATTGGGCCACTTATAAAGGGGAGGTATTCAGTTTATCCAATTAAATAATAAGTGTGAAGCTTCAGTTTAAGCACCTTAAACAGGTCCTTCGGGGGCTTATTAAACCTGACAACCTAACCATGACAGGTGCAGTTCCTGGTTCAAAAAGTTCCTGAACCGCTGATTCCTGGAAGCAGGGAAGGTGTACTGAGAACAGTCAGCACATTTGCTTGTTTCCTGAGCATCTGGTACTCGCCACTGTCAGAGGGGAATTTGAACTAGATGGGCTTTTGTCTATTCAACACGGCCATACTTATTTTAGTAGGACTTTAGTGCTGATAGAAGAATAGAGGTAGCATTTTGAGAAGATTTCACAGAAACTGGGATCATAAGATGGGACATACGAGGCAAAGGCTGTATGAATTAATGAAGAGGAGAAGGCACTCAAATAGGGTTGCATGAAGATGCATACTTTGGGTTATAACATGCACAGTTACTTACAGGCAGCCTCGCCCTGAGTCGTTCAGCTGTATAAATGTGTATCAGGCTGCTGTAGCATCTAACCAGTCTCGGTTTGGCTGTGCAACCCGCTCTTTCCCTCCCACACAGCCCAAGCTTTGTGTCAGAATTTATTTCTCAGTGACAGGAGTGTGCCTGGCATGGCTCTGCCATGGGAGAGGGTGACCAAGTAGGTCACAGTGTTGTAGCACACAGCTAAGGTAGGCAATAGCTCAGATGGGAAATTTCTCCTTTAATCACCTCCTGCTCAGTAAACCTTGTACCCTTTCTTTTCATTTCATTCTAGGGGCTATTTTTATTTTCACAAACAAGATACATGCTCTCACCCATCTCCAGGGGGTGAAAAGTGATGATCTCAGAAGTGCCAGTTGCCTCTGGAAAAGGCCAGAAGGCCTTTCAGAAGGCCAGAAGGCAGTTCAATGGTTTGGCTGTAAGCTTGCTAGTCTGAACTGCCATAAAGGGCCACCAAGTCTCCTATCCTTGATTGAGGCCAACAGCAGATGTAGGAAAGAAGGAAAACATGGGAAAAGTATAACTGCTAACGTCTCTCAGCCTCCAGCAGTTTGCAGCTGACGAGTTTTAGGAAACAGATGTGATTTTAGGCACAGTGGCTTGTCATCTCACAGGATGGGGCTTTCAGGTTGGGGTAGGATATGAACGGGAAATCTTCCATACATATAAACTCAGCACTGTTAAAATTGTTTGGGAATTTGTTACAATAGGAGTCAGGGCATTTTCTGAAAGTGGTCTAGAACTATATTTTTCTTTTCTTTTTTTTTTCTTTTTTTCTTTTTTTCAGATGGATGGCAAGAAGTTGCATGACATTGCAGAAAATCCTGGAGAAACTTTTAGTTCTCCACATGGGCCTGGGTGTGTTGGTTTTTTTCTATGAGAAGGTACAAGTATTTTCCAGATAGCTTTGCAAGTGACTTTCTGAATTTGATCAGAACTTGCTGAGCATTAAGCTTGCCTCACTGTGGGCAGCAAGTTTTTCCTTCTGTCTATTTTTAAAATGAGTTTTGTGGTGGGGAAACTGAAAACCAGTTATCAAGTGTTTTTGCAAAACAGAGGCGATGGTGACAGCGTGCCTTACAGACCCCAGACATCCTGTTCATAACTATGCTGTCTGCTCCCCCTGACTGTTTATGCACGGCATGCCCGTGATCGCTAAAACTGCTTAATGTGAAAAAGAACTGCTGGTAAAGCACTTAGGGGCTTGATTGCAAAATTAATTCAGCAAACAGAAAAAAGACTCTTGAAGGTCTTTGTTCCTTTTCTTTCCTTCCAGTTGGCTGTTCTCTGCCGCTTACTTTCTCGTTCTTGTTGACTATGCCGTGATGGCTTTCTTCCTTGCCACTCCAAGCTCCTTGCTACCCCATGCCTTCCTTTGGTGCATCTTCTGCCCAGCTTCCTACCTCCTTCTACTCTGACCACTTCTTTTTGGCGAAGGCCTCATGGTGGCCTTAGCTTCACTTTTGTTTTTCACTGGTTTCACGTTCTGCCTGTCCTGCTCCATCTGCACATGTTTCAACACTGGCAATTCAGTCTCTGTGTTGAAGTGGTTATACCTTTTCATACCTTTTCTTTTCAAACTTGAATAGACTCTCTTAATTCTATGTTGAGAAAAACTCCTTTACAAGAATGACATTTTGAGCCCGAACGTGTATGCGTTCTCTAGGACAACACAGGAAAAGTTCCTCTTTCAAAACTAACCATTTCTGTTATTTTTAAAACACAAAGATGTTAGTGAAGACATTACTAAATGTCTTCAATAATTCAAAGAGAATAATGAAATCAATTTACAGTCTCACATACTGTATTCAAATGTAAATAATGTTCACCTCAGAAAAAGCCAGCCATGTGAGACAGCAAGTACTTGAAATATCCTCTTTTTCCCCCTCTTCTCTTGTTTAAGACTTTCTGAGGATTGGACTATCACATCACTAGATACAGTACTGTTGTTTTACAAAAAACCTGAAAATGCTTTAAGAGATAAATGGAGACATACTCATTCAGAAATATCACAGCTTGACGTTTGTCTTTTCTATTGTGTATTTCCTGACTGGCTTTTGTTTAGTCTTTAACAGATTGTATAAGAATTGCCAGAGAGCCCCCTGGTTTGTGCCCGGCTCTGTGTTTCTCGAGGGCCCAAGACTCCTCTCGGGCGCCAGGAGAGCTCTGCCTGCGCAGGAGGTACCAACCTTGCTCACATCTGCAACCCACATAGAAGCCAGGGTTAATGTGAGGTTGACAGGGTGTAGTGTTTCTTTGGCCTGGCTTTTTGGCGTGTTCAGAAGATATCAACAATGAATATAATTATTTATAAGATCTTTGATTTACTATGCGAATCAACGAGAGGTTCATTTATGCTATCTCGTCTCCATGCTCAGCTATTTCTATTTAATCTCTGATCAGGAGTAACACTTCTGACTGGCACTGTTATTGTCCTAAGGCCTTGGGTTAATAAAACAGGAAATCCAATTTTAGCAAGCCTCATCCCGGATCCAAACTACTAATGCTACTTTACACTGATAAGATTTATCGCAGATCAGATAGTGTCTGACCAAACCACTCCAATGCTTTGCCTACATGAGAGCCATAGGCTATCTTCCTTTGCTGTGTAAAGCCAGTATGAAAATGTGAATCTAAGAAAACCCTATTTTTAGTTAACTTAAGTGTGACTATAATGCCTACAGCTAATCTGGATCAAGTTTGTCCTGCGACGTGATCTGGCAGTCCATAACTCAAGGACTATCAGCAGCAGAGCCATGAAGCTGAGCTCAAGGCGACCCAGCCCGGACGCGCTGCCACCCCTCTCCAGGACGCCTGGAGGAGGGATCCAGCTCACAGCAATGAGCTGTTGCCATCACGATTCCCTCCCCACAGCTTGTCAGGAACCAAAAGCACCGTCAGCTGCGCATGGAGAGGCACCTCTGCTGCTTTCCTGTGTCAATAAGACCCACAGCTTTTTGGTGGCTGTGCTAAACTGAGCCAGGTCTCAGTTTTCCCTACTCTTTGGCTGTTTGCTTCTGCCATCACTTGTCCTTTGCAATTGTTTTTCTGGCCACACAGTAAACTGAAGTATGTATTCAGTTCAGTTAAATACTACTTTTTTTCATGGTATGACAGCAAGCAACAGGCTTGTGGTTAAAGATACCGAAACTGTTCATTAAGCTGTACCTTTGGTGGCTGTTACACCAGGGTCCTCTCTGGAAATTGTTCCTTATTGCTGTGAGCAAATTCAACTCACGTTTACAGGAGTCGTGACATGATTGCTCTTGCAATGTTGTTTGCACTTGTCATTTCTTTGGGTCCTGAGCGAAGCCCAGGTAATACGCTGTATGCTGCTTTTCAAAGCCTGGGCGAAGAAAGGTGAAAGGTGGTTGAGGTGGGGCTGAATTGTTTTCTGGAAGTTCCCATCTCTCTTCTTCCCATACTGTTACCTGGGCATGTGGTGTAGACTAGATACCTCACTTCAGGATGGTTGGGTTGAGGTGAGGTGAGATTGACTTCATCCTCATAGTTGGTCTGCAAGTGGAGTTCATGCCCAGAAAGTCTCTGGGGGCAAAACAGCACACACTTCTTTATAAAGTTACAATCAAGGTCCAACCTGAAATCTTTGAAATATTTTTATTTACTGTGAGAAATAGAATATTCTGTTGCCATGTCACAGCCTCCCAAAGCTCATGGGGACACAAAGACTGGCCAGAAGAGGCAGCTGGCAAGTATTAGCCATTCCGTAGCAGGCGGATAAATGCACCATAAGGAAAATGGGGTATTTGGACCTGGTACATATAAATCACATTTGTTAATGCATGCCCATTAGGCTGACACTATTAATTGCAGCTGTAATCAGCACATCAGTATTCTGCATTTTCTGAAGAAAATTTGGTACCGGTATTTTAACTAATTTGCACTGCATTTGATTCTTCATTCTTAGTAAGATTGGTATTATTTACCTGTCTTTGAAAAGCGGCTAAAATGAATGTAGCCTCAAGCCTACTTTAATTGAGAGGAGCAAAATACTTCTTTTTTAATAAGTAAGCAGCCTGACATTACTGATTAAAGACTGATTTAATTTTCTATCCTAGTGCAATTCTTCAGCCTAAGTCCAATACAATTTCACAGTTCATTCATGCTGAGCTCAGCACAAAATATTTTACACTTTTTTGTGAAATCACCTCAGACACTTACAAACCCATTATACTAATTACCTTTTTAATGAGCACAGCTGAAGGAAATGGGTGTACTTACAGGGTCCAGGGAACACTGTACGAAAGAGAGAATAATACTATTCTCAGCATTTCAAGAGTGGATTTTGTTTCTAAGCTAGTAGAAAATTCAGCCCAATTTCAGAATCACGTAGTGTGAAATCACATAGTAAATGGTGGAAATTTATAACAAAAATTGAGAATTAAAGAATCACACTCTCTACCATACAGGCAAGCGAAGTTCCAAAGAGTCTTGTTTGATTACATCCATTTCAGTGGCCAGATTTGTTGAAAGAAGTGGGTTTTAAGAGGATGCGGGGAGGGTCAGAACACTGAAGACAACTCCAGCAAAGTGAAGGGGAAGCTTTGGAGATAAAGGTTCCTCTGCTGCTGTTTCTTTCAAGCTCTACACTTTAAGTTACTGGTGGGGTATTCCAGGGGACACAAAGCAAGGGCCACATGCATTTTGTTGATTCTTTTTTGGCTGAATGGCTGCAATGGGCTCTAACCACAGTGAAAAGCCGTTCTTCCTTGGGAAAACCAGAAGGAAGGCACAGCCCCAGTGTCACCACTTGCCATCCTCAGGGGCTAGACTAGTGGAACCCCATGCAGCTGGGCAAAACGCCACAGTCGCAGGGAGGCCTGCTCTTCCTGGCATCTCTGCTCAGCGACGTGGTAAACACTGATCCGATTTGCTTGTGTAGCTGAGTCTTGCCTGGCAGGGATCTAGCAAAGGAAATCTGATTTTGGTAAGAAGCAGCTCACCAGTAAAGTGTGGCCCAGAGCCAGGGAATAAATTGGGGCAGAAGAGGAGAGGGGATGGTAGTGCAGCATCTCACCTGCTGCTCTGCTATGGTTCTGTATAATGAAGCAAGCTGAATTCAGATAGAAGATACTGCATGAAAATAATTGTGCTGGTTGACAGATGGCTGAACAGGAGCCAGCAGTGTGCCCAGGTGGCCAAGAAGGCCAACAGCATCCTGGCTTGTATCAGGAATAGTGTGGCCAGCAGGACTAAGGAAGTGATCATGCCCCTGTACTCAGCACTGGTGAGGCCGCACCTCGAGTACTGTGTGCAGTTTTGGGCCCCTCACTACAAGAAGGACATTGAGTTGCCCGAGTGTGTCCAGAGAAGGGCAACGAAGCTGGTGAAGGGTCTAGAGAACAAATCTCATGAGGAGCGGCTGAGGGACCTGGGGTTGTTTAGTCTGGAGAAGAGGAGGCTGAGGGGAGACCTTATAGCTCTCTACAACTACCTGAAAGGAGGTTGTAGTGAGGTGGGTGTTGGTCTCTTCTCCTGAGTAACAAGTGATAGGACAAGAGGAAATGGCCTCAAGTTGCACCAGGGGAGGTTTAGATTGGGTATTAGGAAAAATTTCTTTACTGAAAGAGTGGTCAAGCATTGGAACAGGCTGCCCAGAGAGGTGGTGGAGTCACCATCCCTGGAGGTGTTCAAAAAACATGTAGACGTGGCACTTTGGGACATGGTTTAGTAGGCATGGTGGTGTTGGGTTGATGGTTGGACTAGATGATCCTAGGGGTCTTTTCCAACCTTAATGATTCTATTCTATTCTATTCGATTCTATTCTATTCTATTCTATTCTATTCTAAACAAATGAATGAATCAATAAAACCCCAGAGTAGATGCACATGGACGGGGAGAAGCAATGGGGCACCTTGAATATGGAGCTTGTGAAATGTCACTTATACATTTCTTCTCTGAAGGATGAACAAGTCTTCCTCCAGTCCCTAACAGAGAAGGTAGCAGCTGGGAGGAGAGACAGCACCAGGTGCCAGATCATGTTTGGAAGGGAAGCAGGGAAGAAATTCCTCTCCTCTCCTCTCCTCTCCTCTCCTCTCCTCTCCTCATGATGTCCTTTTATTAAACCTTATAGCAATGCTATAAAATAATTCTTAAATTTTAATTGTTCCTCCTTTTTATGGGACATTGAAGAGTCACTCTGCTGAAAAACACTGGCTGTAAACTACCTCATTTACCTAAATATTATGTGAAGATTTCTTTCAGAAAAAAAAATGCTGGAAGACATATTTTGCCTAATATTTGAGTACAACTTCATATTTGTAATTTGGAGATTAAAGCACATACATGCCACTTACTAACAGTTATGGGGGGGCAAGAGGGATATAAAGAGCCACTTGCTGTGGAAGTCAAATTTTTCTCTTCCCACTTAAAGCAGGTATAAGAACCATAAAGCAGAGAGCATCGTGTTGAAATCAGAGCATTTCACACCACGGCCCCACTCACCTTGTTAACACAGGCATAGGGTGTCAGGAACTGAGCCGGGGTTGCCACTCCTGCCTCTGCAGCAGCTACACCCCAGCTATCCCCTACCATCTCCAGGCAGCAACAGAACAAAACCCCACACCAACCCTCTCTGAATGATGAAAAATCACCAGGCTGTTGTATAGTAATATTATTTTTGAGCAACATATGGGAAAAATTTGTTAAAATGCAATGAAAATTCTCTTCAAAGATGAATTTGCAATGGACAAAAAATGTGAGCAAGGTGAGATTTGTAGTTCTATTGGTTTTATGCCAGAAAAAGACTGATACTTCATGGCTGTTAGCCATAATACCTGTGCAACAACCGTATCATCACTGCACATAATGGAAGGTATGCAATGGATGCAGATTAGGACATTAGTATAGCTATTACAATAAAAAAAATGTGTTCTGTAGTGATAAAGGAATTTAGGAAGACAAAGTGAGTGACTGCTTGCTTGTTGATGATATATTATGCATTCCCCTTCAGTAATGGATGTGCTGTAGAAATATAAGCTCTCAGCAGGATGATGAGGTTGCAGGTAGGAAACGATTGCGATTACTTCAGAAAGGTGAAAAGTAACGGATGCTTTAACATCCCTCAGGAACACATCTGATGGATGCAGCTGCAGTGTTGTCATATTAATGGCTTCAGTTTCCTCATCGCTGCCTCTTGTGAGATGGTATCAGTTAGACAGTCCTCTGTATTTTAAGAAGTCATGAGAAAATAAGCTGTCATCTTCAGAGTGTTTTGACACTGCTGGCATTATCAGAGCAAGCCTGTCTCAGTTTCTGAGTCCCATCGGCTAGACAACAAATCTGAAATCAAGGTAATAATTAACTCCCCAAAGCTATTCTTTTCTGAACACCGACAATTCCTTCAGCTAGCAAAAACTGACAGATGATCTTTATTTTCTGATTGTACTTTGAATTTCTCATTTTCCAAAATACTGACTATAGATTTTTTTCCCTGCTGATGAAAATGTGTACAATGTTGAATGTGATCAAATTTTCTCCAATTTGCATAAAAACAATAACAACGCATAGCTTTCAGCCATGACTGCACTGTACATTTCTGCACAATAAATCTTCCTCTCTCCCACCCTGTTTTTCATGCTGATGAACTTTCCTGAATACCATGCAACATCACACAACCTGTAAAATGGCTATTAGGGAGCACTGGTTATCATTTGAGCCATGCCCTATGTGGGACTGGGATGGTGGTAGCTGGCAATATTTGATTTTGCAGCTATCATAATATCCTGTCTTGCCTATCCCCTTGAGGCTATTATTACGTCTGGAGTCATCTGCAGGCAGCCTGATACTGCTTGCAAGTAGACAGCTCTGAGAATTTTTTGTCTTTCAGGCTTTGAAGCTTTGGTTGAGAAAGCTCTGCTTTTATCCATTTTTTTTCCTTAAAGCTGTTGTCAGCTATCATTTGCAGTTCTTTGGTTTGATGGGAGAGTGCAAAGGAATGCTCCAGCCTTATCTTCGCATGACTGGGACTGCAGTCCTAACAAACTGGAAGCGATACATTCCCATTCGCATCTCATTGTATCCTCTTCCTTCTGGCTTTTCTGATGCTTATCCACCAAGGCAGTGGTACTGTGCAGGATTCCTCACTGGACTCTGCCTGTCTCTCTGCCCTGACCTTCAGCACTTCTCCTGTGGTAAATGCTACAAAGCGATGCCCAGCTGCTGAGCACCTTAAGGAGGGTAAGATGGGTTGTGCCAAAATGTCTGTGTGCAGGAAGAAGAGTTTATTCGCCTTCTGATCCACACACCTTTTGTGCCCTCTGTGCATCTTCTGGATCTAGCTGCAGCCTCTGCACTGGGGATGGATGATACAAAGGTAAGGAAACTCCAAACTAGGCACAAAGCCAGCATCATGGGCACACTGATAATCATGGTACTATCAGCACCTAGTCATTGGGTATCAGTTGGCCATCCCTGCCCTACATCTCCCTGTGATTTACAGGAGCCACTGGCCTGTGCTCTTCTGTTGTAGCTGTACCAGTGAACATATTCAGCAGCTGTCAATATGTACAGCTCACTAGTGCCCCTAACAACTTACTTCCCAAAAAATCCCTATCTGCTTTCAGAAGGAAAAATCTGGGTGCAAATCAGAGCTGGCATCACTGGATCATCTGAGATCTGCTGTCATCTTTGCCAAAGTTTTTCTGCTTAATAGTGGGGAAAACAGGTAGGCTAATACTTTATATTTGAATTTTAATATTAAATTATATCTACTATTTTCTGTTGTGGATGCCTGAAGTCAGATACATCTGAAAATGACTGGTATGTATAGATCCCTTTGATTTGACAGCTGGTGTCCGTCAATGCTGGGAATCTAGAGGGTCTTATAATTTTTAGCGTAGACGTCAGAAGTTGCTTTAGGTCACGTCCTTTCCATATCAGGATTTCCCCATGAATAATATGAACGTGGTGATGTTCTTCTGGTACAAGGAATGTAATGCAAGTTCAATGGGGCCAAATGCTGTTCTGGGTTAAGAACATAAAACTGCCACTGAACCTGTTGGAAAATCATGCAAGAGGATGATTACCTTCAATTCTTGTCAATTGACGGGAGGCTTTTAGCTGTCAAGTCATAAGGAGCAAAGTATAGTCTCATCATTCTATGATTCTATGATTTCCTCTATAATTGATAGAGAATAATTTTCCCTGTTTTATGAGTAATTTTCCCTCTGTTTTATGAGTAATTGTTTTATTTCTGCCTACCAAGTCACTTACTGTGGGTTTTATCTTCTCATATGGTGTGGATTGCAGCTGCAGTCTAAAAGTTTCCTTTTAAAGGAAACTATAATGTCCCAATCTGCTTTTTTGGCTTTATAACTTTTATAGACAAAATGAACAGGACCAAACTACAGCTTTAAGAATCATGGCATTTTTAGCTAAGGAAGTGTTCTTGATGAAAACCCAGATTTTATTAGTGATATTACAATTAAATGAGCCATTATCAGCTTCCTACAGATCTTCTAAGAGCAGCTCTCTTTCATTCTGGAGCCCAAATTACGGAAGCAATCTTTATAAAGGCCACTTCCCCAGCTATAGCTCCTGCTGTGATATGATTCATGCCTTTTGTCTTCTGCTTGGAATTTGGGGATGTTTATGAAGGACTGTTATAAATACTACATCTAATTCCTCTTTTCACAAGGAAAAAAAAAAGGAAAATTGCATCATATATGTACGTCATATCATTTCCATTCCCTTTGCCATCTGGCACTATTCTTGTTGCCTCCTTCATATACATACAGAAAGGATGTGAGACCAGTGTCAGGCAGACACTCTGGAGCACACGTAATTTAATGGTACACAGGCACGTTTGTTACAACAAATCTGTGTAGGTGTGTGTATGAAGGCTGGAGGTGGAATAATATGTGCTCAGGAGTAGAAGGAGAAGTAATGCATAAGAATCTCACTTTCCACGCTGTGCATTACTAGTGATCTTACACAAAAATTGTGAAGGTGAATGGTATAAATGTCTCAGCTCTTTTGATACTGTTCAGATTTCCATTTTCAACGGGGAAATGACAGTATCATCTGTATTTGGAAAGTACCTGGCTGTTGATTTACCCTAAACTGTTGTCTAAAAACATGGGTCAGATCTTTTTGATATGGTGACATCTTTGGGACAATAAACACTGTGGTATGTCAGTACACTGCTAATTACGCTGGGATCCTTCGTCAAAAAAAAGAGAAGTTTGCAAAGGCTGAGAAAAAATGGTGAGTGATCAGTGCAGACCCACTGCTTTCATCGTGCCTGCTTAAGGTGAAGGGTGACGACAATGGTTGCATTCATATTCAAACAGTCTATTTATGTGAACCATTATGCTAATACATGACAAAATTATTGGTTATGAAATTCAGATGGGCTTCTAGGTCACAAAGCAACTGTGGTCATGTGACTGGGGCAAGGGATGAATTTAGGAGCCAGGGATTTCACATCTGTGCAAAACACTTATTTGAAAAAACTAGAGAAATAATCTGGCCATGGATTCAAGCACAGAGCTGATCTTTTTATAAGGTATACCTAGTTATAGGATACACTACTATCATCTCTTTTCTCTGTCCATCCTAGAGTCAACACTACCCTGACTTCTAGCAGCTACGCAGAGCTGGACATGCAGAAATGTTTGTCAGCAGACACATCCAGTGGTTCATGGTCTGTGTTTGCTGCCTTAGCTTCTGCCTCCCGTGGCTGGCCTGGGGCTCCACAGCACTGACTTAGAGAGGCAATTCAGCTTTACCAGCCAGCTGTAGCCTAACACCGGGAGGAGGTGTTTTGGAGACCCACTGACCATCTCAGCATCGCTGAGCTGAGCACAGCTCAGAACCACTGTGGAGCGTTCAGAGCAGCATTTGCCTGCTCCCAAGGCGTGAAGCTTGTTTAAGCACGTTAGTTGAAACTATAGCTCTGAGCCTGCAGGTAAATGAGCCCCAGCAAACAGCGCTACGGATGGAGCATAAAACCAAAGCATTTTGTGGTGTTTTTTTGTTTTGTTGTGATTTTTTTATCCTCCAGCTGAATAAAGGAGGATGATAAAGGATGGATTATTACACATCCTATTCCATGGTCTGGCATTAAGTCATTAAAGTGATTTATTTTTGCAAAGAGTGATTTTTAATCAGCTGAGTGCAAATTAACCAAACTGCAAGAAACAAAACAATAGCTTGTGAATTATTCGTATTTAATGAGTCAAAGGCTGGATTCTCATCTCGGTAGCTCTGTTCTCTGCCCCAAAACCCTGAAGAAGAACACGAAGCGCAAGCATGCCTGACTGTGACTCTGGGGTTGCTCTATCTGACGTGTCAGTCCTGACACACAGGACAGATACTGCAGGAGAAACAAAGGCTGAATAATTCCAGGAAAACAAAATATAACAAATGTGTCATAGTGAACTGCATGACCCTGATGTCCTTAAAGCAGCATTTGGTATTATTAGCGATAAATAAAAAATTAGTGGAGTTAGTCAAACTTGAGGAAGTGCTTCCGGAGAGTTCACCGAGTTCAGCTCCTTCGGCTGCAGACTCCTGAGATGAACAACGCCAGATTTTGAGTGCCGCTCTGACAGCGGCTGTGTGGCCATCGCAGGACAGGCTCTGCTACCGTGGTGAATGAAGCTCTGTCTGACAGCGCCTGGCGTTCGCCACTGATCATCAAGGGAGCACTGACGACTGATTTAGAGGAGAGTCTCATTTCTAGAGGGCTGGAGTTAGATTAATTGATTTCCAACTGTAAAACAAACTTTCCATTCATCAACACTGATGTAATTAGGAGCAGGAGCAATAAGGTCTGTCTAACCCAGAGCAAAGACATTTCCATCCCTGAAGCTGCCTGTCAGTAACAGTTCCCCATGAACATAATGTATGTGCAAAAGCCAATTCCCGACCTGTCTTTATTCTGCAGGCATTACGAAGCTTGATACACATATTCTCCTTTTCAAAATTACTTTAAAGCATTACCAGGCACGTTGTTTGAAATAGGGCAGGAAAACTGAAAGCTTCCACTGGTAAAATAAAGTCTGTTGAATATAGTCTCTTGGTCTGACGCGCTTTTAAGAGCGATACTTTCCCTTGATTTATGGAGGGAAAAACCGAGAGTGGTTTTCAACGCAGGTGATACAACACTGCTTCCCACTGCTGCATCCCGCTCCTCCGAAGCCTCGGCCACTGGTGTTCAGTGGGAAGGGAACGGGGCACAACAGATGGATGCTGGGACCTGCCTCATTTTTTTCCCCCGCTGTTGACTTAACATACTCACACAGGTATATCTAGGTCCTTGTGCTGGGCATAAGTCTAAATGCTGCTGGCAATCTTCAGAGCATGCACTTAAACTGCTGTCTCCTTTCGTGAAGAGGGGATTTCAGGGAGAGAAGACATCCAAATTTAAAATCTCCAAGGGACAGTACAGGATGGCGTTTCTTAAACTTTTCTAATCAAAGGACCACTCCATCTCCTGGGAGAGCACGCGCCTCCACACTGCTGACAACAGTTCTCACATACAAACAAAAATCTATTAGGCCACACATCGGGTATTTGTTTTTCACCTTAAATAGCCACTATTTTGTATACTTCCATGCATAAGAATGCATGCATACGTTTTTAAATGTATCTCTGCCATCATTTCACTGACCACACTTCGAGGCTGAGAGGAAGGACCCTCCTGTACCAGCAGATTGCTGGAAGGGCTTTCCATGCCCTGTAGCAACACAGAGGGTCACTGGAGGAGTTACTTGGTTTTCCAATTTGGGGGCTTTCCTGGCCCCATGGCAGGCTGCCTAACTTGCCGTGGTTGGGTACAGATGTGTAACTGCTTGCCACCACTTCCCAGGACAGCTTTTCCCTCCCCCACAGATCTTCCCAGCGATGGGAAGACACTGAATGTACTTTTGACTCTAGCACTGGCCAGAGTCTATCTGAACAGGGATTTCTGTTCTCCAGCACTGGTTTGATGGAACAGATTGGGAGATGTCCCACTCTGACATTTCACATCTTTCTTCTGACCTACCTAGGCTGTACCAAGCAAGTCCCAAAATGTTCTGCTAAGTTTCTTAAACTCTCTCAGATTTCATATCCAAGGAAATCTTGGGTTTAAGATTACTGATCCAAGAGTATTAATATAATATTGCCTTTCAGCGGTCCTCTCCCAGCTGTGTTACACCAGCGCTTCTGCTCCGCTCTCCCAAACCCACCGCCAGTGGGCAGCTGGCAGCAGAACAGGCATTACAAAAGCTGACCCTGGATTCTCTCTTGTTAATCACTCAAAACAGGTTTAACTTGTTTTGTAAGATAAAGATTATTTAATTTTTTCAAAAAGAAGCACATAGAGTTACTTCCTACCTCTCCTATGACAAAAATCCGTGTTCTCTAGTCAAGTGACTGCATATCAGCTGGCAGCCTTTTCTAGCTGAAAATTGCAGTGCTTTTACATGGTTTGGATTGGAGTCTGATATTTCGATCCTGGAAGACCATAAAATTTGAGCATATGACCCTTGACAACCTCCGGTTTTCTTTTAATTTCATAAGTGGGTTTCCAGTGACATGCAAGGTTTAATCCCTTGTGTCTGGTCTTTCTTTGTTGAGGCTGCCTGTTCTTTTGATCCAGTGGGATGCTATGTTTTATCTGGCAGTCAACAACGTAACACTCATGAATCAGTTTTGAAACTATCCAGTGTCATCTCAGAGAGATGGTTCAATAACCAAACAGTTGGAAAAAATAAATTTATGACTTGCATTATTTTTTCCAGACTCTTCATAACACATCTGTAGAAATTCTGCCTTTTTCTGCCTTTAATTCTCCCACCATAAGGGACAGCAAAATGAAACATGAAGCTGATTTATATTTTTTACGGAGCTTGGAAGTGCACAGCTCAAAGTCAGTGCTTTCTTTTGGGGCTGAGGAAGGTTGCATCCAGGAAGCTGAAAAACTCCTTGGTATCTTGCAGTTGTAGGCTCGTGATTCGTCCTTGGGCTGCGTGCAAGTGCTGCAGGGAAGCAAGCAGAGGAAATCCTTCCTCCGGTCTCCTCGTAGGTGTGGAGCAGCACACAGCTGGGGTCCATGCTGGCGTGCTGGGAGCGCAGTGGCTGGTGTGGCTGGCGTGCCTGCCCGCAGACACGGCCGCTGCTCCAGGGAGGGGTGCAGGCATCCCTGCTGCGCTGCAGGTCCCGTGCAGGCTGCTCCTTATCTGCAAGAAGAATAGACACCTTCCGTATGTGGAGGAGAGGCTTTCATTTCCTCCAGGCATTCAGGGGCTGGACCCATGCATCCGTGTTTCACAGCACGGCACTTGGTCTGGCAAACCATGTGAGCCCCCGCATGGCTCCACGTGCTACGTATATTGGGGATACATTCACACACAGGGAGAATATTATTTCCTGGGTGCCAAATAATACTAGCTGGTAATATTGATCTAAGAGAGCAACCTGTGGAATAGCTATCCACCTGCAATAACATGCATCCTTCCTACTCTACTGCAAAAAGTTGGCATCGTTTTGCAGCAGACTGCCATGCCCCGAGATGCAGGGGGATGTAGCAAACCCAAAGGCTGCCACGGGGTTTGCATAAATGCTTGCAGTCAGAGTGAGCAGACGGGTAACAACCAAAGCTACAGATTTTGCATTTGTGCTTTTTCCCATTCCAAAAATAGAAGTCTGTTCAAGGAGCCTTAGTGGTTGATTGTGTTTCATAAAGAGAAGGAAAAAAACCCAAAGCAGAGAGTGGTTGTTTGGTCAGAACCCGTATGGAAAATGCAAATTGGGTGATAAAGACCTGAAGGAGGAGCAGCAGCTACCTCTGGCATGCCAGATGCTGGAGGCACTTCCAGGCCCTGATCATGGAGCAGCATGCTGCTAAATTAGAAAGCCCGTCATCTTTTAACAGCAAAAGGCAAACTCAATTCCATAGCAACTGCGTTAGGTCTGATATGCTGGAATGGCAGAAATTATGACAAGAAAAGAAAAGCTGAGCATGGCTTGGAAACCTGAAACTGCCACTCCAACTATGGGAATGAGATCAGAACAGATGCCATTAGAATAAGATGAAGGATGCTGTGTTGCAGGATTGGGAAGGAGATGATCGTTTGTGAGGCTTTTCCTCTCTAGGATGGGGAATAAAGCAGAAGGAATGATTTTTGTCATCCTCTGATTTTCATTAGTTTCATTTGACTTATGATCGTAATTAGTTTAAGTTATAGGTGTATAATAATTATTGTACATCTCTGCGGCATCGTGATAAGGCAGATAGGCAGCTGCAATAGTGTTGTAACTTAGTAATCTTCAGTTATAATTGTTATTTTAGTACAGTCCAGAGTCATTCCCTGCTATACAGAAGTGGAAAGTTCAACTCCCTCTCAAAAGAGTTAGAGTAGGACTGGAAAATGTTCAGAGCAGGATGACAAAAGTGGTCAAAGGAATGAAATTGCTTCCCTACAAGAAATAAAAAGTACAGGTTTTCCAGCTGGAGAAGAGGTGACAGAGGAGAGATGAAGGCAGCCTCTGAGTGCCAGGGCGATGGAGAACAGGGAATGGTTTTCACCATCTCTTCCAGTGCAAGTGCATGAAGGAAACCAGTGGGTGGGAGGTTTCAGGGCAAAAGCCAAGGTGGCTCTTCAAACACCATGTACAGGCTCTGTGGAACTCCTTGCCACAGGAGGTGGAGGGTGATAAAGGTCTCCGAGAGTTTAAAGAGTCACCAGAGAAATCGGTGGAGGGCCGGTGAACACAAACACAGCCCGCATGGTCCAGGCGGTCCCTGCCCTGCAGGCTGTTACTGGCTGGCAGGATGTTCTGGGCAGTTTCTCTACAGGCATTTCCTTGCCTTAAATGTTTCTCTAGGTATCTACTTCTGGTCATTGTCAGAAGAGCATAAATGGCATTTGATCGAAGCCGATACAGTTTTCATATTCTTGGAGACTTGGCATACAGGCAGTGACTATTCTTAAAAAAAGACCAGAATTCTCCAGTGGATGCCTCTGTCCTGCCACGTTTTCTGTCTGTTGTTTCTGCCTGGGTTGTGGCTCTGCTGAGCATCCTCACTGCATATGTGTCTGCTCTCACCTGAACCCCAGTCCGACATGAAGTCTACCCTCCGCAGGGAAAAACCCAGGTGCAGAGTGGAAGTAAGCCCCCCCATACCGTCTGCCCCTCAGATGCCAGGGTACCACGTAGGTGTAGGGCATATTGTTCTGAATTACGCACCCTCAGGATCTGGTCCAGTATTTGTACCATTGCCACCAAGAGTGAAAATTGTTTTCTTACAACTTTCTTTTCAGGGCCACACCAGAATTTCCGTTTTTTAGTTCTCCAGCTTAGAGTCTGCCCCATTTTCCTGTACTAACTCACGTTTAAAATGTATGTAGCCAGCTCACAGGTTTCGCCATAGTCAGTTGCTACATGGTTATTACACGTAGAAATTCTGTAATATTCTACTGGGACCTTGACCACTGTGTTTGGTTTACTTATTTTGTGCCCTTTCATTTGCCTATCAGCTGCGTTTGGAGAAAAGATGTTTTAATTATACAGAATGTTTCGTCCTTGGCTGCGGTGGGTTGAAGCCTGATCCTGCTCACGGGGGGTGTGGGTTTGGGTTGCACGTTTGCAAAGAGCCCGCGAAGCTTGTCCGTGTTTTTGTGCCTGTGATGCCCTCTGCTGACTAGTGACAGCTTGGAAGATCCCGAAGGTCCCTGCAGAGCTGCTAAGGTGCCTGCAGGCATCTCGCAGCTCATACAGGGCTGTATTTTTGATCTGGGATCTCAGCCATGCTCTTCTTCCATCTACGGTTAGCTGTGTAGCCATAGTTATGAATTCCCCAATAACTCAACAAATAGAGGAATATCCCCCTGAGTTAATATTTTCAGTTTAGCTGACATTTTATTAAAGTTTTGATTCTAATTAGCAAGTAAAATTAAACTGACAAGGCTTTAAAACAGGCTCTTTGTCACCTGTGAACAGTGTAATGCCTCTCATCAGCTGGTTTAAGGAAAGCACAATATGACACACAGTATGAAGGGAGGAGAGCATTTGACATTAGTTCACACAAGACCTAGTTTTCAAGGACAGGACAAGGAAATGGCGATTGTTTGAAAATAGATGCAAGTCTGTGCAAAGAGAGGAATCCAACAGAAAATGTGAAGCCAGGGGTGATTATGTACTCAGGGCACGAACCACTCCAGACTCATCTTCAGAATTGAAAGAAAACTCTATTACTTGGTAAAAATACTCTCTCTCCTGCACTCCCTAAAAAAGCAGTGGTCCTGGACCCTGATCCTTTCCCAGGAGGTGACTGAGGAGTGACATTTATTAAAACGTTAACGGAGAGTTGTGACAGATGCAGAAAGACAAGCTTGCTCTTTGACATGGCAGGTTCCTATCTTAAACACAGTCTCTCACATAAAAATTGCTTTGAATAGCTCTACCAAGATTTCAGCAAACTCTTGTTAATAATGCTTACCTCCTATTTGCTGTCAGCTTTGAGACTTGCAATTGAAAAAGCAGAGCCTAAGCTGGAGGCAGTATTTACTCTATCTACAAGGACTGAATGCTGAAAGCAAAGCGAGATGGAACGATGCTGGTAGAAAATGCAACAGCCAGTAACAATACCGCAGGCACAGATGCTCTAGATCTGACTTGCAATTTCATCCTAGATTATAGTCCTTTTTAAATCATCCAGGCTCAGGACAGGCTGAGCTGAGTATGTAAGCTAGAGAGCTAACATCTCGGACACACTAAAAAAAAAAAAAAACAAATCCCTGCAGAAACAACTATTAGCTCAGATAGTGCTATTCACTCTTTCAATTTAATAAAGCTGTGCAGGAAAGTCCTCCATTTACAGATTTAGGCAGTTGGGATTGCACTCTTGTTTGGGTATGAGATAGTTTCTTGCTAATAAGCACCATATTTTGAAAACTGAAAACAGCAAGTGCAGCTGCACAGCCATTTGATACCAGAGTTACCCCTTTTGATATATGCTATAAAATTCCATCTTAACAGCAATATTATCTTTTCATGCATGATTTCACCTTTTCATATATAATTTCCTATCTGATTTTGAAATGGAGAAACAAAGCTAAATGAAGATCTGTACTGTTGCATTCAATACTGAATGTTGTATCATACTCTGACAGGCAACAGCCGATAGATGCAGGGCAAGGCTCGTATCTCTCCCTACTTACGTCAGGCTCAGCAGTGCTACAGCATTTTAAAGCATGAGTTCTTTTTCTGTGAGCATCCAAAACGTGTGGGCGAGCCCATGCATAATGATACCTGCAAGCCTGCAAAAAAATCAAACTTGGTTCAATTCTACAAGCTTTTAATAAAGAAAGGAAAGCGAGCTTCAGAGAACTGCTTTAACCTGTGATGACAGAGGAAGAGATGTACTTTTAGAAATATGAACTAACTGCAGTGTCAGTTTAATTAAGGAAACTCATTTAAGTATGACACAAAGATTCTTAGTCTCCAGATGAATATTAACTCTTGTGGTAGATTTACTTCTTATTTGAAATGTGATTATCACTAATTGCCTACACATATTGCAATGACCTCTGATTATGTCAATAATGTCAACAGTGGTTTTGGGGAAGAGACATTATCAGTTGTCACTCATTAAGGACAAAGCAGATGCCACTTAATTAGGAGTTATACATACTGCTTACTTTTAAGAACAGCAAGATGAGCATGCTCAGGTTTGTTTGTTTCCTTCAAATCTGATTTCTAGCTTGGAGCCAACTTATGGGATAAGAACCGCTACCAGGTGTCCTCTCATCTCCTGCCCCTGAGTTTTTTTTTATAAATATGAATGCGCTCCTCATTGGAAATGAAATGAACAGTATTCCTCCCAGCAAGTGGTTAATCCTTGGGAAGGAATTCCTGAACAATACATACAGCTTTCATACTGATGTATGCACTGTGGTCTCTAACTGAATAACGCAAGGATGTTGCAAGTAAATTTGCATCATATTAATATTGAATTTATTTTGCCTCATCCTACACTTCCCTCATAGTTTCTGGATTTTTCCATGACTTGGTTCTTCCCAGATCCTCTCATTCTTTTTTTTTTCTCCTTTTTTTTTTTCTTTCCTTCCCGTACATACTATATTCTCCCATGCTGCTCCTATATCAGCACACTGTCCTAGTATGTTTCTCTTCCACCTTCTTTCTCCCCAGGAAGAGCTGCCATGAGCTCCACCAGGTACCACCACCCTTTTGGGGCACCTGGGCATGCTCAGAGGGGTGGGCAGCAGCCTAAAATGGAGACATGGTTAGTGGGGAGAGTGCCTGTGAAGAGCTGTGGTAATACTTGTACCCACACTTTCAGGTGTAAATGATGAGGCAGGACTCAGTGTGGCAAAGGATCTGGCCCACTGGGTGAGGTGGAGTGAAGGAAACACAGGAAACTTGGGCTGAGGCTTGCTTATGTTTTCAGATGGAAGCTAATAAAACATTACTTGCCTTTTGAATCTCTTGGATTCCTAATTCATTTTGGCCAGTTTCAGCTAAGTTTGATAAGGAAATAGAAATCTCATATATCTCAAGTACCAACCCATGTCATGAAGGCAGTAGCCAAGTACCCAATGCGCTCCCCCTGCAAGCCCAGGTGAGTTGACTTGCATTATTAGACATCAGAGAAGCCACACAGGCTCACGGTTCTCTCAGCAGCCTGGCTCGATGCCACGCAGCCCACACTGGAGTTGCTATTACAGCTGCCCTAATTGCAGGAGAAGCTTTCATCAGCCGCCTCACCTTATTAAACAGGTAATCCAAGCAGCTCTGTGGCTGGCGAAGGCTTGTGCTGTTCATTAAAAGTCTTACCAGGGTGCACTGATGGGGGTTTCTCTGTATGCAGGCTGCCAGGTGTTGCAGCTGGATGGCAGTCATGTCATTGCCTCCCTTTAAGGGGGGACACCTCTGGCATGGGGAGCACCCCTGGGTGCCCCCCAGCTGTGGCCAGGGCTCAGCCATGAGGATGAGCCCCAAATGAGGGTGAACGTGTGGGCGCAGCCTCCGCTGGGACAGAGGGACGGAGGACATCAGAGCAAATGGGGCAGTGTTCGGACTGCAGTGGTATGGATTTACTCCCATTTTTTCTCAGATGTTTGATAAAGATCTGCATCTGTCTCGGCATTTGCAGGGGTCAGGAGCTGGTAATTCCCTGCCTGACACCGTAATCCTTTTTCCTTAAACACAAACCCCAGAAACTGTGAAGCTGACATTTTCTACAGCATTTTTACAAAATTCATAGAGAGATAGTAATCCCCTTATTCTGAGGGACTTAGAGCTGAGTTTGGTTAAATACAATACCCAGGACAATAGGTCAAGTGTCCATTTCTGAGGTCGGTGTGTGCTGAGGAGGAAAGAAGGTAAAGGAACAGGAGGGGGAGAAAAACCCATTTCAGACCTCTGACCCTCTCTGGAGGGCTTAATTATAAACATGTTCTTCACAGAAGAGCAAATGCATCATAGTTTTTTTAAATGGGAGTTTTTTTTCAATTGCTTCGGAGCCCTTATAGCCTCATTACGAAGCGAGGTCAATTGCAAAAGGCAATATCGTAAGGGAAAGGGAGGGAAGGAGGCTGCCAGGTGGCCTGCCCGGGGCAAGGCTGTATAGCAGATGCTTGCAGGGAGCCCCGGAGCAGCCTTTATCCCTGGCTCTCGGGGAAGCCAGAAGAGGCTCCTTATCTCTCAGCTGTCTCTTTTCTCTATTACATACAAACCCTATGGAGGCTAATGATGCCCCAGGACTGTGATAATCCCTGAGAAACCACCAGCCCTACACAGGCAGATGGGCTGGGGGCTCGGCTAGCCTCAGCCTCCCCCAGCCACCCCCTCTTTACACTGAAGTCCCTCTTGGCAAGGAGTTACCCTCAGCATCAGCAGGGAAATCTCAAAACCCATATTGTCTCTGAACTCAGACTCGGGGACACCTGGTGAAACCTTGCCCTGGCAGAAAGCAAAGGTAGAAAGGACCTCAAACACTCCCTGAAGCTCACAGGGCGGTCGGCTGCAGGCTCTGGTCTCAGTTGCTGCACCCTGGTATACAGGGAAGTGTGAGAGTCAGAAGTTTGACAGTAAACCACTAGGGTGTAACTGGATGGCACCACAAAGCCAGAGAAGCTTGACAGATAAGAGGATGGCACATAAGATGGCACAGGTTTTAATATAAGCACTGCGTAAATAATGGTCCTTCTTGTAAGATTTTCAGTTGTCTGCAGTTTGCAGAAATCTCTATCAGGGCTGAGCCCTGTTCTCACCACTCCTTCTCTCTGGGGCTGCCGGACTGAGCTGCCCTCAGGACAGAAGCTGCAGCCAGGGTGTCACTGCTGCTCACTGGCCTGCCAAAGCGCTTGCTGAAGCATTCTCCTGCCTTGGAGCCTGTCAGAGACACTGTTATAATTTTTCCTTCTTCCACTTCATTTGCAATATCGTTTTCTGGAGGAGAGTCCCTGCCATCCAGGGCTGCTGCTAAGCCCCACTGTCAATCATATCTCCACAAACCTCATTATTCTGCATCCACACAAGTGCCAGTTCCCTTTGCTTCCCTGGCTGTGACTGTTGTTTTCCTCCTGGTTGTCATTTGTGGCCGTGTTTCCCCCCACTCACATCCACTGCAGCTCTGCCAGCAGTTGAATGCCACAGATAATGGCAGCTCCACTGTAAACCAGCTGCTATTTTCCTTAGTGCTATTACCTAAACCTACTCTGAGGAAATCTAGCTGATATCATGATAAAGCTGAGACAATCCTGTTTTCAATTTATTCTTGATTTTGACAGTTCCCAGCTCTCCCAGGAGATGCAGAGAAATGCATTTGCACACCCGTAGATCTACCATTGCTCCAGGAATGCTGGCTCAACTCAGCCAGGACTTGACCATGCTCTGTATTCCCTGGTCACTGTTTAGGGTGCATCCTAAGCTGTGATACTTCAGAAGAAGCAATCCCATCAGAAACTAACATTCTGTTAAGAAATTACTCTGTTGTTCTCCTCTGTGAGTAGTACATGTCTGATTTAGCACAGGTCCAAACAGTGATAGCTGGAGGGAATGGGGTGTAGTTTCCTACTGCTGGCTTGCAAAGCCCTGGTGAAAATCAGACAAGTAGGCAGCTGAGAAGGCTGTCTTTGGGTACAATTTTACAACAGCCTACTCTGACCATTGCATTGCTAGCAACCTGTATGATGGGAATGTCCAGCAGGTCTGGCGAGGTCCATAACCCTCTGTACAAACACCTCACTGCAATGCTGTCTCATAGCTGACCTGCCAGAGTCCCCAGAACCAGCCAGGCTCCCCAACAGTGTAAACACCTTCAAACACAAAGCTCCAGTTGTGGGTGCATTTGGGCTTTCCTTTTCACCCTGCAGCAACATTCAGTGCCTCAGGAACTGAAATCATGGGCCTGGAAGAGCTGTACAGTTCCTTCAGCCTTTACTTTAGCTAGTGTGAAGAAAACATACACGGCCATACCCCCCCTTCCCACCGAGAATATGTTCCTGAAAACCGTGAGTGTTAGCCATGCAGTGGATAGCAAAGCAGTTTTTTCCATCAGAATTAATGAGCAGATCACTGAAATGATCTTGGCTGCTTTGTCTGAGAGACTGAGTGCCCAAGCATTATCCTCTTTTTCTGTCCTTCACACTTGATTGACTTGACTGATCTTGATTCATCTGAGGAAGATGATGCTGAATGTGGCTGTTCAGAAAGAGGCATCGAAAATGCTCACAGTAAAAGATGTGTGCTGGGTGTTCATTCCCATCGATAAAACAGCCAAGACAGCAGACTGCTCTGGAAAGCCTGTGTCACCTCCAGGTGATGATCTGGACAATCCTGCTCCTGCCTCTTCATCCTCTGCATCGTTTTACACTGTTCTGGTGTATGTAAGCTGTATTTCTTAAGTCCCTGACACATCCTCCTCTGTTTCATTAATTCCAAGGGAAAAACTGCTTCACTATGCAGTGAACTCCGTCACTTTACCAGTGAGGCTGAACACTTGATGTAAAATTTCTGAGAGCATTCTTGCTGCTGCTTTTTGATAGTCACATCTTCCTCCTCCTCTCCCTCCTCCTCAGTTGAATCAAGAGTCAATCAAGGTGAAGGATGGAGAATGCCGTCGTGAGGATGGTTGGTGGAGCAGGGGCTTGAACGATTGATCAATGGTGGATCTCAGAGTGATGGATAGGGACTTGACAGACAATGGGGTGCTGCTGGCTTGCTGGAGGAGAGCTGGGTGCATGCATGTCTCTAATGTAATTTTAATGTGCTACTAAGTTTAGGTCCAGGTCCTTCTTCCTGCCTGTGGTTTCTGAACAGGCGTGTATCTCTGCTTTCTGCATAGGTAGTTTCCTTCTCCCTCCGCTGATCATACAGGACAACTCTGCTACGCATGTCCTTTCTTTCTGCCCTTTGTTTCTGTGTGTTCCTGGGTGGCTGGAGAGGCAACGTGGCTGGCATGCAATGTTACCTTATACAAGTGCTGTTGCACCCCACCGTCTGCAGCTGCTTCTGCTCCCTTGTTTGTGGAAGTGCAACTGTTTGTTACATTGCACAGGGACTGTTTTTCTAAAACCATTTTCTTGAAATTTTAAAAATTGCATCTCAGTTCCCTAAGCCAGCTGGCAGCGTGGGCTGTGAGTTTTAACACTCAGGCTGTGGTTTCACAACTGATGTTAGGTGGAGCGGGGGCTCCCGCTGGCCATCCTTCTCCCTGCCCGCTCCTTCCCGCCCCATTCCTTGTGCAGCCCTCCAGCCGTGCATGCAGGGAGGAAGAGGAGCCGGCCTGGCCGTTGGGTAGGGAAGGTTTTCTGGGAGACCAGCTGCCCTGTAGCCAGCAGAGCTGCATGATACAGCTGAGCGAATATAAGCAGCTCTGCCAAAAGTTGAAGACTTTCTCCTCTTTGTCCCACGTCCTTCTTTCCTTCTTTGCCGTTCCTGCTCTCCCCACCCCACGTACCAATGCTGGCATTTACTTAGCCCCTTCATGGGGCAGTTCAGTTTATCGACCTGTCAGAAAATGAAACCCCCCCCAAAAAAACACTGGCTGTGATGCCAAGGCAGCCCTCAGCCCATGCAGCTGCTGGCTCCGAGGGTCTTGCCTCCTGCTGTCCATCCCCTGCAGTACGCCACAGCCCTGCTGCTGACGCAGCTCAATATGCTAACTCAGGAGAAGGCGAATCACTTGGCTTTTGCTGTTGTGTTAGTTTTTTGCAGTGCTGGGGTGGCTCAGAGCAGCTCCAACAAGTGCTGGAACCACTACGAGGAGAGCAGGACCGCAGTCCTGCTGTGCAATGACAGCCGAAGCTGTGTGGGCCGGGTTAATGAAATGAATGAGCTCGGGCACCAGTTCAACAAGCAGTGGGGCTGCAGCAAGCGAGGGAGCAGGCTGGCTGGCTGGGGTTGGAGGTGTGGGGAAAGGAGGGGAAAGGACTGGAGAATCAGAATTTCGCACCCCACTCATGATCAGCAAGGTGCAACTTGGGCACAGTGTGTCACTCACCTGATGGCAGCAGCCCAATCTGCGTGAACAGCCACCAACCCGCACTCAAGGTTTAACGTCGGAGCTTCTTGTTTTCCTGTTCTGAGCTCTGCCAGTCTCTAAATCCCACCTCTTGGCACAGGAGTTGGAGGAAGGTGGTTTTCCTGGGATGTGACCATCCTGTTGTCTTAAACACTGCTATTTGAATGGGAGTTGTCTGGATCTAAGGACCCTCCATTTTCTGTGGCTCAGAAGGCACCAGATGCAGGCCTGCAAACAAATTGCTGGCTACATATATGCAGTTGCATGTATGTATATGGATGCATATATGTATGCAACTGCATAAATCCATGAGAATTCATAAAATGCAGAGAGTCACACAGCTCAGGCTATCACAACAGTTGAGTTTTCCTCAACGGTAATGTTTCCTCAATACAAATTGGGAAAAAAAATGAAAAAACTGTATATATGTTGCTTAAATTGTGCAGTCCTTACTCATGATGATTAGAAATTATTCACACAAAAAGTCCCCTTCGTCCAAGCAAATGTGCCAAATTATATTTATTCAGATAGGAAGTCGATGTGTTGAGCAAGCTGCCATCTTTATCTGACCACAATTACTCTCCTTCATGGTTGGGATTCCTCAGGTCTCATGGGACTGATTTCTTCCATGGTGTCATTCACAAGAGCTCACATCAAACTGCTTTATCATCTGCCTGCAGTGTTTCACTGCTGTTATCAAACAGTAACACAGCCCAGAGAGGCAACTATTGTAATCCCAGAAGACTTTGGATTTATGGCTTAAAATAATCCAAGCCATTTGAAAAGAGTATTTGAAGTCATCCTCACCACTTGGTTGTAGTCTACTGAAAAATGAGCAGGTTATTGCTGTTAGCGTGCCTAATGCAACACATTTTTGCAGGATTTTCAGTCACTAGTAATTTGAGTGTACAAGATAGTCCTCATAATTTGAATGAAAGAGCAATAAACTTGATAGATTAAGTTGATATTTTTCTGGCAAGACTGTTTGCTTTACATGATAGATTTGCTCTGGCTACAGCCTTTTATTTCTCATTAAGTTAGCCAGCCAACATTCACAGATGAGGGAATCAACTGGTGTAGCTGTAATTTATATAGAGCTCCACTACATCTTTACAGCACAGGTTTATTTGGGGGGTTGTGACAAGCCAGTCTCTCCCCGACGAGAAGAACAGCAATCACAGTCAAAGCCAGCTCCTTGGTGTTTATCGAGACACAAGAGTTGTCCCACTTTAATTACACCGATAACAGTTTAAGTGACACAGTCACCCCTCGTGTTGATGCAATAGAAAAGAGCTTATGTTGTTACAGCTATTCAAGACCAGAAGACACCCAAGCCAGTATCAGACAGCTTCATGCTGGGACAAGTATGTCAGCACTTGAGTTTTAGCTGGTGTAACTGAAGTTTAAGATGGTGCTTAAATAAAAATAGCTGATAGGACTACAGCAATTATCTAAATTAAAAATAAAAAAAAGAAAAAATCATACTTTCTGCTGCAATTGTTTTGCTGGTAAAATGGGCTGCAGGCAGGCTGTCAGCTCCAGGCATCTGCATGTCTGTGCCCGCAGGCAGCAGCCTGGCAGCAGCCCTTCTCCCTGCCTGCAGCAGGCTCTGCCTGTCACCTACCCACTGCCTTGCCAGGGGCAGCCAGGCAGCCCTCAGCTTTTCTGTACACGTGCCCTCAGCAGCGCTCGTGATCCCGGCAATGCAGCCCAGGAGCTGCTCTGTGGACCTTCCCTTCTGCAGGTCTGAGCTGCACCTTCCCTGGTACAAAAACCTTTTAAAAATCTTCCAGACCTAATAGCCTTAATATGATGTTGCAGCTTGATCTAAGCATGGAGAGGGGGGGCTATTTTATTTTTTTTTCTCTGACTTTCATTGTTCCCAGGTAATCTGCAAAGCTGAACACCGATTGTGCCTCTTGCTTATTTCTGCAGAGAAATAAGCCTTGTGCAGCCTTCTGGCATCACCAGCTCTGTGTTTACCACTAAGTAAACAGAGCCAGGAACCGCTCCCTGGTCCCGAGGCCAAGTGACACAGACTGGCTATATCCATGCTGCATAGTGCTTGATCCTGGTCTCCCATCTGGTGCCCCTGTGGCCCTAAAACATTGGTATTCATGTGCAGATGTTTCCCTTCTTTTTTTTTTTTTTTTTTTAAATTTGTGCTGTCTGAACTAATGTAATAGCCAGCCCACAAGAATGATGTTTTATTGCATGAAACAGGGTTTGTATTGCATGAATTGGGATGGGGCAGGAGGGAAGTTTGTGGCTGCTAAGCCTCCCAAGACAGAGCTGTAAGACTCTGTAGGGTGAAGGAAATGTGAAGCAGTGCAGTCCCATCTCTGCTGCTTGTTGGGAACAGTCCCAACTGCGTGCCACCCCCCAGGCTGTGCCCAGGCGCTGCACGCTAGCAATCCAGCAGTGTGGATGACCAGCAATCCAGCTTGGTCCCTGGTCCCACCATGTTCCTCAGCACAAAGACAGCCACTGAAATGTCCTGGTACTTGTTTAAACACAAGGGATGAAGCCTGGATGCACAGCAAAAGGTGCCTCCACTGTGCCAACGATCCGTGCCCTTGTGAGAGGGAGGGAAGACTTGGGGGTCTCGCCAGGTCAGCCACAGCCATGGCATGTGGTTGCTCTGTTCCCCAGTTCCACCAGGGCCATATCCAGTCCTGTGTGCCCACAGGCAGGCTGTCCCTGCTCTGGGCCACGGGTTCCTCACTGCCTTGTATTTCCAGGTCTATCTATGTGTGAGGCTATTCTGCCACCTCTCTGTAGCTGCAGCAGCTTGTTCCTAAACACATCAACAAAGTTGTTTCAGCTTGAAACTGTGCTTGAAACTCCTCTGCCTACATTTAGAAAAGCCATCTACTACTTCATAATTTTCTTTTACTCTTTATAGCGTAAGCAACAATTTTTTGCTACCCCTTCTGTTTGTTGGATTCGCTAAGAAATCTTTCACTGTACATTTGTATGGGCTACAAATCTCTCTTCCAAATGTTGAAGAAAAACAAGTTTATGTGAATTATCTACAGCAGACAATTTCACTTCTGCACAGAATCTAAAAATAAAGCAGAGCCCACATTCTACAACTAAGTAGCTTTTAATTAGGTGTGATAATAGCATGAATTATCTTTCAGAGTGCGATAGCTCCGCGATCAGAAGTCAAGTGCTGGGAGTGATAATTGTTTGCAAAAATGTTCTATTGAGGGAAGAAACTCAATGCCGGCATGTATTTGGTTTTTTTCATATAACAGGACTTGGCAGTCCAATCAATATTTTGCGTGAATTTGGGCTTTCTCAGTTACTGTCCCCATTTTAATACAGCCAGTGGGTCCTTTCAAGTACTAACCTAAAAAGAGGACAGTGAAA
Source organism: Balaeniceps rex (assembly GCA_013401315.1). Taxonomy (NCBI): domain Eukaryota; kingdom Metazoa; phylum Chordata; class Aves; order Pelecaniformes; family Balaenicipitidae; genus Balaeniceps; species Balaeniceps rex. The sequence continues at coordinate 11,067 of VYZW01024836.1, read as the reverse complement.
GCCTGCCTCCTCTCTAAGGCCCCGTCATCAGTGCTTTCATGGTGATGCCTTTGGACATGACAAATGGCACTGCTACTTTCTGAAAATTAATGGCTGAGGTGCTGGATGGTTTAATTCACTTCCTCAGGATCCCCTCCCCTTACTTTTGACCATAGATAAGCTCAGGATTTGAACATAAATAATATTATGAATTGTGAAACAAGATGTGGCCACATCTCCTGTCCTGCTTTCCCTGCTGGGGGCTGGAAAGCTCTGGCAGAGCTGGTGGGGGGGTTTCCTAGACCTGCCAGTGCCTGTCTCGTCAGGGCCCTCCTTTGTGCCAGCTGAAGATATGCTCTCAATGACTTTACCAGCTAAGATGCTTTATCTTCATTGTCTTTGTAACTCAAGCGTAGCATTTAGTCTAGCGTGGTGGGGCTGGGGGTGGGGAACAGAGCTTTTTTCAGCAGGGAAGGCAAACCTTAAAGGAAGGTCCTTTAAGGATAAGAGACTCCCTTATGGTGCCACAGGGATGGTACTTGGCGCTTCAGACTGCAGACAGATGCGAGCACAGTGTGTTTGAGCACAGGCAGAAATAAGGAAGTTATTGCGTGCCTGAGAAATAAGGATATATCCTGTGAAATAAGGATATATCCTGTGACAGTGACCGTCCCGCCGTATGAGGCTGTAAACATCAGCCTGATCAGACGAGCACTGGGTAAGGGAGGTCTTTCCAGGATGCTGTACTGGATCCCAGCTGCCAAAGGGCCAGGCTGGAGCTGGGATGCAGACCATGGACATTTCTGCCCAGGTCTCCCTGGACTCCCAGACGCTTGCTGTCTCGTGCCTCTGCGTGTAGGTCCTGAGCTCCTGGCTCTTCTCCTGGTGCCTCCAGGCATCGTTGCAGAGGCTCCCAGGCAGGAGGATGCCATGTGGCATCTGGCTGGCCTCACAAACCAGAACCCCTTCACCACTCCCTCCCGAACAGACCTTCATGCATTTGCCCAGAGGACTATGTAAAAATTAATTGAGTTGCCCAGCATTAGACACAGATCATAAAACTCCCATCTGATCTCGTGCCTGCTGCTGATTTTAACAGCTGATTGAAACAATGAGCGCTGGCTCATCGGGAACATAACAATACTGACAGAGATAGCTGTAACACAGGCTGTACGTGTAGATAAGGCTTTAAACGTACAATAAAGAGCCTCTGCCTGTATCATAAAGCTTGCTTCCCTGACAGGAGTAAAACCCCTGGGCAAGAGTTTAAGCATAGCAGAAGTGATGAAGAGTTACAAGTTTTGCTGAGAAGCAAATCTGTGTGCCTGCTTATTTATTTATTTATTTGTTTGTTTTCTCTCTCATTTTAAAGTGAAAGAGAAATGAACTCAGAGCAAGGGAGAACCGGAAAGCGGCCAGCCAAGGAACGGAAAGCCTTGCCACGATGGCTGATGTCATTTGAGGCACCACTAGGCCTTCCCCGGCAGACGCGGACCCGTGCCGATATTCCCAGGAAAATCCCCGTTCAATAATCCCCTACAAACCCCCTATTTGCTTACTGGGTGTTAATTTGCACGCGCAATCACGGCAGTTCCCGGGAAAAACGGGTGGAGATTGAAGCGCCCCACAAATGCGACCACGAGAACTTTCTGTAGTATCGATATCGCCCCCTCTATCGTGATGCCTGTGTCTTCCCCGGCGGGTCCCTTTGGGGGCATGGGGCTGTGGGTCAGGTCCCGCGGGGGCCCCGCCCGGGGCGGTGGCGCAGGGCGCGGCGCGGGCCTGCAGGGGGCGCTGCGGTTCGGCTCGGTTCGGCGCGGGGCGGCGGNGCGACCCGCTGCGCATCATCATCCTCATTGCCGGGTCAGTCCCGCACCGGCACCGGCACCGGCACCGGCACCGGCACCGGGGCAGGTGAGCACCGCGCGTCCCAGCCGCCTGCGCATCCCCTGTCCCGGCGTGGGCAGCGCGGGCTCCGCTCCCCTCCGCGGGGCGGCAGGGGTGGGTGTGCCTCCTCCCTGCCCCGCATCGCCTCTGCCGCCGCAGCGCCGTCCCTCCGGGGCTGGCGGGTGTCCCGGCGGGGGGGGGGCCGCTCTGCGCTCCCCCTGCCCAGGCGGTCCGCGGGGTCCCGGCTGCGCCGCCGGGGCGCAGTGGCCGTGCGTGGCCGGGGGACGGGATACGGGCAAAAAGCGCTCCGAGATGGGGAACGGCTCCTGCGCGGGGTGAAGGGCGGATGCCCGGAACGCGGCAGGTCTGTCGGCTGCTCCTCCCCGCTACCTGTGGTGAGGGCACACGTTTGGGTGGTGAGACAGCGAAGCGAGCCCAGCTTATTAAGATGGAGAAGATGACTGTCGAATCTGATCACCCAAAAGTTTTGAGGATGCTAATGAATGCACTGGCTCAAGTGGGCATTGCTCTCTGTGCAGCATCTGGGTAAAGATCGAAATTGCCTGGTTTATGCCCGTCGTAGGTTAACGGCGTGACAGTGCCATGGGAGCGGGGTCCCGGTGTGGGCTGGGGACCTCTGGCCAGGGCCAAGCGCAGAGTTTGGGGCAAGTGCTGAGGTACAGCAGCCCACCGGCTCACAGTGCTAAAACTGCAATTACTCTCTGACCCTTCCATGGAGTTAAATGGCATCTCATTATTTTTCTTAAGAATGATGAAAGATTAAAGCAGCGGCTGTGAATTATAAGGTTGCATTTTGCTAGGAAGGGAAAGATAAATCCCTGGAAGATAGGGCACCATGTCCAGGTCTCCCTACTCAGTTAAAACATCTCTGCTTGAAGAGCCGTTCATCTAGGTCGGTTGTTTCCAACTCTGTTTAGGTGAGTCTGGGTACCTTTTCCTCCTTGTTGCTTCATCTCCCTTGCTACCTTTGCCTCTGCTTCTTTCTTCCTGGTCCCTGTCACCGCCTCCCGAAGGGAACAGCAGTGCAGAGGGGGCTTCTGCGCTGTGCCTCAGCCTGTACACCAGCCTGTGCTCCCTATGAGCACCTCTGTTAGGGAGCCAGCGATCCCTGATCCCTCTAAACATGAAAAGAGCAAGCCAGCGGGAGTCTTGACATTAATCATTGCATTTAAAACATCGAAGATCAAAAAACTAATAACTATTTATCAGCGGATCAAGCATTAGAAATATTTACTGATACTAAGGCATCAGCAGCAAAATAATTAAATGCCAGGTGTTTTGCATACAGGTTAACTTTGCAATGGATGACTGCGTTAAGGAGGCACTTGGCAGCAATTGAGCTGGGTATAACGTGATGCATAAATGCCTTGTTTTGGTTTATGTGATTTCATACAGGAATTGTTTTATGCTCTCTACATTCAGCATTGTTTTTGTGGGTTTTATTGTTTCTCATCCCCAATTTCAAGCAGGGATGTGGGCTTTTCCATATCTCCTGCTGCATAAACTCTTTACCAGCCTGCCCTTTTCCAATGCAATTAAATATACCCGGCTACTTGTCTCCTATCTCTGCAATCTGTTGTGGAGAGCAGTACAGCCTGTGCTGCAGGAGAGCGGTAGCAGTGAGCTACATGTATGCAAATGAGGCTTAACTTCTCATTCTGCTTTATTCATCAGCACCTTAATTTCTGCAGAATAAAGTCCTATTTTAAGGTACAAAAGGGGGATTCTGTAAGCGATCCTTTGAGCAATGCACTGTGAGTTTGGAAATCACTACCTGAGATAAGAGGGGAGCGGGGACTGAGAAAAATCTTTGCAAAGCTGTGTGCATGTGGTTTATTTGAAGTAGCTTTTGATATGGGACTGTGTCTTTCCTTATGTTCATCTCTTTAAGGACAGAGAGTATTTGGCTACTGATCTAACAAATGCCAGGTATAGGTTTGGGTCAGATAAGTAGTTTTTCATTTCTTTACAGCAAAGCTGCTTCTATGGTAAAGTTTTCTAGGGTGTTGTCTGTTGTGTTAGTGATAGTGACTGTAATAAACAAGAAAACAGCTTAAAACTCCTGGCTTAAATTTCTGGAGTGTGTATCTCTATGCAAAATACATTATGGTATAGGGAGCAATGCTAGATATTTGGGAAGATAGTGGGGAAAGGAGAGCTAGCAGCACATCTACTGCAGAAGTGCAGTCCTCCACATCTGTAAAGCAAAACAGCACATCCCTGTGCAGGGAACTCAGTAACCAGTGAGTAACCAGTCCTCCCTCATAATAAGTTAAGAAAAACAAGACTTTCAGCTTCCAGTCTGCATTCTCTGTTTACTAAGTTCATGGAGGAAGCACCAGAAATCAGCACAGGACAGAGAATTGCAGCAAGAATTGCGGGCTCCTTTGAAATGTGCTGTCTCCAGAGAGTCATACAATGGTAGATGAAGTGAAGCACCATACGGTAGAGACTTGTACGCAGTGGTCGATTTAATATTTGATTGAACACTCTGGAGGAGAAAAGATCTAGGCATAATAATGGACATCTTGGTAAAGGTATTTGCTGAAATGCCAGCAACAAGCAGTGCAGGAGGGATCTCTTCCCCTCCACCCCCAGCTGGATGCTGAGGTTTGCTAGAAAGACTACTGAGGCACAGCTGATTTAGCAAATACTTTTCCTATGCAAGTATTGCATTTTATTATAAGTTATTTATAATTACACTGGCCTTGTTTAAATGCAACTTTTACTGAATGCTCTGCAGTTGGTTTTGCTGAGGAAGTCATAAGTAGCTGAAAGTGTGGGGGGGAAAGTAGCAAAAAGCAGCAAAACTTCGGTGCATGATGGTTTGTTTTGTACCGGAGCTTGCTATTGCAAACTCAAACCCATTGAAACAGTCTTCAGGAAAATAATTCTGATAGATTTTTGTATAACTTATTCTGGCACTATCCTAATATAAATAGCATCCTCATGAGCTTGGGAACACTGCCACTTTCTGTTGCTGGGTATGCATTTGATGCTTTGCTTTCCGAAAACCTTATTTTTTTATTCTGTCCATTGCCATTACATGGTATCATTTTGCTATTCTCAATTTTCCAGTGGGGAACTGGGAGGAGGATAAGGTCCAACACTTCACCCAAGGTCACCAAAAAGATCTCCAGAGTACAGCCAAATGCTGTAACCACCTGACTGTCCCCTGCCATTGGTTTAATGAGAAGGACCTACTTATTGAGGGTTTGTAGGGTGAGAAGCAAGGGGGGAAACAATTAGCTGATATAAATTGCCGTGACTTCATAACCAAGTGATTTATACCAATTAAGGCTCTGTCCCATATTACTCTGTTATGAGACAGAACCAGGTTAGTATTTTGCAACCAAAAGGCATATCTGTAAAATACTCAACACATTGGAAAAACAGGTCTTCAGTAGAAGAAAGGGCTGCCTGGAAGACTTTATTTAAGCAGCCACCTTAGTAATTTCTTTAAAGAATTCTATTTTCTTTTTCAATTAAGTGGCTAGAAAGCTGGCAGTCCAGCATCAGGTTCAAAGCTCCTGGGGTAGTGAATCTTCACGTTTCGGGGCTGGAACTGTTACTGTTTTCTGTTCAAGGAAAAGTTATCGTTGCTTTTGAGGTGTAGTGTGGCACAGCCCATAGTGCTGCGCAGGAAGGGGTTTCAGTGGTGCACTGGCTGGGAGGTGTATTATGTTCCTGTATAGTTGTAGTAAAGTTGGTTTAAGATGCTGCCTTAACTTCCTCTCCAAAAACTGGGAGGAGGTATGCTGGCCCGCTCTTGCAGGGCGCTTGGGGACTGTGGATGGAGAAGTCCATTTTGTTCCAGCAGAGGCATCCACATCAAAAGTCTCTGCAAATGACTTAATCCTCAGAAGCATCTGGTGTAGCAGCAGTTCCCAGGTTTTTGCTGCTAGTGACATCACTTACAGATCAGTGATTTTATGCAATCTTCAAAACTAGCAAAAGCATCAGCTGAAAAAATTCCTTGGATTCCCCTCCCAGCCTGCAATCATGACTCTTAATATAGATGATGGTGTAATACAGGTTGCTGCTCCTTATAAGAGCCTGAGGGCTATTCTGCCCAGAGATAAACTTCTTTGAAACAGCTATTGCATGGCATGCAGAGCTGGACAAAAGGCATAACTTGTTCTTCTTTGCACAGCTGTGAGTTTCGCTTCATGGGCATAATCACCAAACACTTACAGGAGAATGACTTCCCTTTGTTTACTTTTTAACTATGATTTCAAGCATCTAAAACACATGCTGGGCTAATTAGTTTCTCTATTTTACTTTTTGAATTTTAACTATTTGATAGCTTATCCTAAATGAGTTGGCTTCCATGTTTATTATCCCCACAGGGTGCTCTAAGTTATGGCAAAATGCTGAGGCTGCCAAAGAGGCGGTCTAGCAGGCAAGGATAGCTTGAACAGAGATGCTCCAACAGTGCTTTCGCCCTCTGGCATGTGTTGTCTCTGCCAAGTTTTGCATGGGGCACGTGGAACAACAACCCTTTAAGCCACCTGAGATTTTTTTCAATCCAAGGCAGTCCTCATAATAATTCTCAAGTTTATACTGCCAGAAAAATTCAGAGGGACCAGATGACTCCTGAGTAATGTATTTCTGCGCCACAGGGTACGTTAGTGTTACTGAACAAGAATTAGATTGTGATGGGGGAAAAATAAAGCTTTGTATTAGGCATTTCCAAGCTTGATGTAATTTCTTCATGCCAGAAAGCTGAGAGGAATCATGATGTGCTATGCACAGGGAAAGCTGGCAGGATGCTGGGCGCAGAGAAGACATTCAGAAGCAAATTGCACTTGAGTGTGCTCGGTACAGCCGTGCCCTCAGAATGAATGCATTCCTTCTGGTCTACCAGCCCATCGGGATCTGAGGTTCTTCTCTTGCTGTTATGATGAAAAGTTGTTCAGCTGTTGATGCAATATGATAGTGAGGCTTTAAAATGGGAACAATAGTAAAACAATCTCTGGAAACAGTCTGTATGAGCCTTGGTGAAATCAAATGGCTGCATGCACAAGACTGGAAACATTATGGAGATCAGGAGCAAGTGCTTAGGACAGGGTTGGTGTATCATGGTCACAATCTGGATGCTAAGGGGTTTGGGCTTTAATGCTAAGACAAGTATTCAGCATGGGCACTCAAACTGGGCTGTTTCTTCCATGTGTTAAAAGGCTGAAAGGCTAGAACAGATAGGAGATCAGAGATCTACAAGAAAAGAGTGCTTTTCCCTCCTTTTTCAGATCTTAAACTAAGAAAACTTTAAAAGAGCATTTGAAAAGAATGGAAAACTTTCTTTAAACATAGTTTGTAAGCTAGAAAGAAATGACTAAGTTTCTAAAACAAACCCAGACTGGGCAAAGTGCTAATCTTGATATGACAGCAGCTTGATCAAATTACCAACTAGGACTTCCTGAAACATCTGCATCTGCCCATCCTTGATATTGCTGGAGCATACCCCAAACAGATGAGTTAAGTGGCTTACAGAAACAATGGATTTTGTTGTTAATATGCATATTTTCTTAAAGAACACATGTATGCATAGATGTATCATGTAAAATTGTGTGCATTACCATCAGAATTATTTACCATAATAATTCAAGATGACAAGGAACTCTGGAGACTCTGCCAAAGGAGGTTGCATTTTTCATTGATGAAAGCCCAAGTGTCAGAGGGGCTTACAGCCACCATCCAATCCACACAGCAAAGTTTCTGGCCAGGTCCACCGCCTTTATTCATGTGAGTAATCCTTTAATGTCAGTAGAGCCAGCAAGACACTGATGCTAAAGAAATGAAAGCCCTCAGGCTCAGTTCAGAAGATACAAGCTTTGCCCTCCACCGAGGACACGGTGGGAAGGTGGACAAAGGTTGCTTTATTTCACCTTCCTGGATCTTGAGGCCTTGGGCAAAGTGAGAGCTGAGTCACTGTCCCTATAAGCTACAGCAGCTTTAAGGTTAAACTGATTAGAGTGGAAAACATAACACTGAGTGTGACAGACCCAGAACAATCATTTTTAGCTGCTCAGCACTTTTAAAAAATCAAATCATGGAAAAGCTGCCCTGTTTGATTGTTCCTATTACATAATAGCAATGTCTTTGGGATTTGAGAGGAGCCAGGAGCAACACGTCCCTTACGTAACAAATCCAAGTTGCTGTAATCCCTGCTGCACTGCTGCTGACCCTGGGCAGCCAGGAATAGCCTGGGAGCGGTGCTGAGCTCCCCAGGCTCTCCTCCAGGGCTGCACAGTAACCATGCAGCAGACATCCTTTGCTCTGAGGGGTTTTCTGCCAACCATGCTTGCTGGATTTGCAGTCTTTTTCTGCTAATAGAGTGGAAATAGGGGTGAAGCGGAAATCCTGCCTTAAGAAGTCCTGTTTTGCTCCTTATGGGCAGAGCTGATCCTCCCCACTTCCTTTTTTTTTATTTTCTGAAACATCAGCCTTTACTCCCATTTCCAGCTGGAAACAGGTCATCTCATGATCTTGGTACTTTTACTACTGTGCTTGTTTAAAAAAAAATGAACTAAAGGCCAGATCAGACGCTTGGAGCTGGTCCTCCTGAACCTACCTTCTGTATTTTGGGACAGTGCTGTGGCCTGATGTCAGGGGAGATGTGCTGGGCTTGCCAGGGTGGGTGCTTTGGGGGAAGAGCTGCAGCCAGGTATCCTCCTGAATTCAGGGGCCTCCTGTATCCCCCAGCTTCAGTGGGGTGTCGGGGCCTCGCTCCTGCCCTGTGATTTCATGTGCTGAGTGTGGAGGTGGTGGACCAACGTGGGGGCTCGTGGAGCAGGAAGGAGGCTGCTGGGAGAAGTCAGCTCCATGTGCTTGGGGCTTGGTGTCTATGCAGTGGGTCTGATCCTTCACTCGAGCCCATCGTGCTGATGGATTGTCTTGATTAAAGTGGGTAAAACAGCATGGAAAAGCATCTAAACCCTTAGCCCTGCCCAAGGGGTGCACGTGCCTCGCTGGCTGCAGATCCTGCCCTGCCTTCTCTATGGGAGAGCGCTGCTCTGCCCTGATCACCTTGGCTGTAATTAGGAGTATTTGAAGAATGATAACAAAAAAAAGCAATGTTGTGGGATTGTTTGGGGGGCAGGATTGAGGTAGCTGTGCACAAAGAGACCTATCTAATTAAAACCGCAGGGGAATGGATATAGTGGCTAATGAGGCTGAACATACAACTTAATTTAACAGAGTTATTTGAAAAGAAGCAACCTGCCTTGCTGGGGAGCGGAAGGTGGGGGAAAAAATAGAACATACGTGGAATTTCTTATTAAAATATAAATTTCATTGTAATTGGTGCATGTTTTGCTGCGAGTTACTTTGGGATTTTACCACATTTCTGTGAAATTTTTCATAAATGGTGATCATCACTTGCATGTGAATAAAACATTTTAAAAGACAAATTGATTAAATCTCTTACCTAAAATCCCATTTGTATCTTCCCTCTTCTAATATCTTCTAAGCTTTTTACCAACTTTTCTCCGCTTGATCTTTACCACAAGGGAGAAATTGAGTGTCATACAACTTCCCCCTTTTCCCTCAGCTGTCCTTCCCCCTTCTTTCTCCGACTCCGCCTTTTCCTCTGTCATACTCTCAGGTCTCTTCTGATCTCCACCTGCTCTGCTTGACCCACAGTCATATTCCTCTTCTTGGTCTTCCTTGCACTCATACTTCTTAACTCTTTGCTCTAGTATCTCCTGCCTCTTTCCCATCCTAATACAAATACACGTCACTGACATAATAATAAAAAAGACCACCACAAAACCTTCTCCAGCTTTTTTGTCATCTTATGATCTGGTCACAGTCCTGCTTGGGAGATTTTCTTCTAGTTTCATTGTTGATTCTTGGCAGTTTGACTTTGGTCCCTTTTGCAACTGATAAAACCACATCTCATGACCTCTTATCAACTCTCAGGACTGGCTTTCTTTCCTTCCCCACCTTGATCTGTTGTATCATAACTCACGTTCTCCGATTCATGATGTTTATTTCTTGTGATTTTAATCTTTTCTTGACTTCTGAGAGAAGCTCCCGTGTGTTTTCTGGATGATTTTCCTCACCCTTTCCTGTTTCTCCTCTTTCCTTTCATACTTTTTCTAGGTGATCTCATCACAAGCAAATTCAGCTAAATCTCCCTGAATAGCAATACATCACCCTTATCCCATAAAAATGTGGAGTAGGGACAAGGCATCAAATAGCACAGAGTCCCTTAAAAACAATGATCTCTGTGTAAATACATTAAAACCTGACTAGGTTTAATCTGTGCTTCCCCTTCAGCTTGTGTACCTAAATTTGACTTCAGAGCGTCGATTTACTCTAAAGATACTCCACATTTTCTGTTCCTCTTCCTCTGGAGTTTTTGTTTCACAAAGTTTTTGTATCCTCTTCCCCTTTTGAGAGTAGGTGCATTGCTTCATCTCACTCTCTGCTAACAAGGACCAGCTTATCTGTGAGTTAATGCCAGGAAGCTTGGACAGGATCATGATCAGAAGAGCAGGATGTTTAATCTTGAGCACTGTGATTACAAAAGATTTGATGGTGTATGCCCTTGTTACCTACTCTAATTCTAATGAGTCTTTTATTTGTTTTTTTTTTTTTTTAAAGGTTTCCACCCTGGGACTGTCTTCTAGGGCAAACTATCACCAATGGAAGTAAAATTTGTTTTTCCAGCATTCTGGGTAAGTTTGTCTTCTGTATTATTAATCTCTGATTTGATCTTTTAAATGTATTTGCCACCAAACAACTCTTTTGCAAGTTGTCTTTGATTTTTATATTAGTGCTAGTCTATCCAATGAAAAGAAAACTCCCTCTAACAATTGTATAAACAATGGAGATAAAGGTGACTCCAAAGCAGACCATGAGACTCTTTTACTGGGGGGAATTATCAAACAAAAATAGATCTTTGCTTTCCTAATGTTTTTGATTTCTGTCTGGTAGGTATAGTATTGTTGTGGTTTAACCCCACCCGGCAACTAAGCCCCACACAGCCACTCTCTTACTCCCCCCCGGTGGGATGGGGGAGAGAATCGGAAGAGTAAAAGTGAGAAAACGCGTGGGTTGAGGTAAAGACAGTTTAATAGGGAAAGCAAAAGCTGCACACGCAAGCAAAGCAAAACAAGGAATTCATTCACGACATCCCGTCAGCAGGCAGGTGTTCAGCCATCTCCAGGAAAG
>VYZW01024835.1:21464-33659 GCA_013401315.1 Balaeniceps rex | reverse complement strand
GTAAGAAAAAGTTAAAGAAATTCTGAAGCTGATTACCATACCTGGAAGCTGACATAGACTCCATTTAGCATGCAGAAAGCGCTTGGATTTTTTTAATTTTGGCTGATAATGAACAGAAAAAAACCAATAAATTTTGTGGTTTTTTAATGATTTAACTTAAACATCTCACCTGAGAATCAGTTTCTTTATCATAGCCATAAGAAGTATGTCAAAGGTATTTATTTCTCAGCTATAATTTCCTGTTGGATCCCTTCCTTAACTATCTCTGTACTGATGAAAGCAGCTGGAATTTGATTTTCTTCTCACAGTATTACTGAGTCAAGACCAGTAGCTTTAAACTTGTGCTGAGGAGATGGAAGTACATAGCAACAAATTCATGCAAACAGCCTGTAGCAGTCAATACACAGAAATGGAAGAATATTTCTGGACATTGCTACTTATTAATTATTTGGTATGAGTTTGCAAAATTATCATGCAAACTTATCAGCCTAAGCCTAATATCTATTTTGCAGTCATTTACTAACGCAAACATTTTACTTATTCATAAAAAAAAATTACCCATTAAGGACAAACAAAGCAGCAGAAAATGGTGGTAAGGCCTCAGCAGATGCTGTATAGAAAAATCTGAAAGCAAACTTCCTAATCTCATGGACTGTTCCAATGCATACGTCCTATTAAAAAGAAGAATCTGCTCATTACCATCTGTGGTAGTCAGATTTGATCTGAATGAGATAGGTCCCTATTGCATTATCAACTCTAAGTTGATAAAAAAGACTGTAACCTACATAAAGGATTGAAATGGTGGGGTTTTTTCTCCCTTACTGCACTGTGAAGAAAATGGTTGTTTAATTTTTTAATGAGAATCAAAATTCAACAATGAAAAGGAAGTCAAAAGAAGAACACAAATAAAACTCGACACTACTCTTTTCCTAATTGCTATACCCTAAGCAGTACTTACTTTCCTCTGTATTTCTCACATGGATAATTAGAACCGACATTTTCCTAAACTGAGTAGATTTTCAGGAAAGAAAAAATAATATGCTTCCTTGAGAATTTTGATGTCTAACTCAGAACATGAAACTAAATCTCCTGAGCTTAAGACCCGCATTTTACTTTTGCATAGCACTGTTTTCCCATTTCATTTCACTTATATTTTCCAAGCTTACTCTTTCTTGTCATCCATGGCAGTCAGCAGTGAACTTTTCTTCCACACCGTAGTGTTGAGAATTTTGAAGGCGTCTCATGGTATGAGCAAAGAAATAAAAAAGATGATGAGAGCTGAGAACAGTAGATGCCCTTAGATAACAAGGAACAATAAACATTCGCCTCATAATGGCAGATAAGGGGTTTTATTTCAGTGACATGAAGCATAGAGGGCACTACTAGACACCAAGAGAACCTGCATTTAGGTAAGACCTGTCTTCCTATAGGGAACATATGACTGTAGGCAGGCAGCGTATTCAAGGCTGGAAAGAATCCTTAGGAGGCAACATATGGCAACATGTTACATAAGACCAGATTATGCATTTATACATAAGAATACTTAGTTAATAATGCTAGCATGGAGCAATCTGTCTGCCCAGAGAATAATAAAAACAAAGCAAAACCAAACCAAACACCTGCTTCTTGCTGGCCAGTGGACAGATGCCGTCATTCAAGGTAGGGCTTAACTACCACCTACACCTTTCCTCAAGCATATCAGTACCTGTCAGCACCTCTGGAGGCATTTCATTCATGCAAAAACTTGAGAAAGAAAAGAGATTATTATTTTATCCTGATAGACATTTTCATAGTACATGGGCTTTCCATTTTAATTTTCTGAACTGTCAAAACTCATGTTGTTCACCAAATGATTATATTTACAGATCAAATGGATTCCCCATGGAATATGGGACAAAATCTACATATTCAATGTCATATATTTATTTATGCTGGCCTGCATATACTTGGCCTGATTTCTTGTTATGAGGATCCTTACTTATCGGTGTAAAAATAATGAAAGCACGAAAAGGATCTGGAAAGTAACGGTGCACGAATAGCAAGATGCATGAATCATAAAAGCTGTCTTCAAATCCTTAATTTATTTCTTGCCTGATGTGGTTTCACAAGAGGAGATAACATACAGCTTATTATATTCTGTTATAAGGGGTTGCTGGGAAATACTTTGTTAAAAAGAATGGAAATAACTGGAAGAGGACATCCATGATGCGCATGTGCACACACACGCAGATGCACACACAGAGAACTACTTTGAAAGTTTATTCCTAAAGTTATGACGTAAATCACTTGGAAGTTAAGAACGCAATGAAGCACTATTTAATTACTTAACCACAAGGTTCTTTCTCCATCAGACACTGCCTTATTCAGTACACGCTCCAGACCTCCTCTGGGTACGGGCAAGGCTGTGTCAGAAGGCAACTGCTGTTTGGAATAACTGCCTCAGGGAATACTGAAATATCACGGATGTAGTAAACGAAACAGAGGACAATAGGACAAGGAGGGAGAGTCTGTTGCTTAAGAGAGTTCAATGCCACCATTTATGATAAAGGTTTTTAAAAAATCCCTATCTCTGCAACAACATCACACTTCCATCACATTTCTGTGATGCTGACTGAGTCATTTAGAATAAGATTTTAGCAGGTGACCAGGCTTTGAAGCCTTGGAATGTGATTTGCAGAAGTGCTGAATGCATTCAGTTGTAATAAAAATCAATGGAAAACACATACAGAACAGATTTAAAAAAAACCAAAAAAATTCTAGGTAGTCTGAAAGATTGGGTCTTGGGTGTCCCTATTGGACACTGGAATTAGTCCGTACTTATTGTCTTACTCTCTCTTATGTCTCCATTCAGCCTGGTCTGACGTCAGAGCTGACCCTGTTTTGAGCAGGGCATTGGACAAGAGCCCTCCCCTGGCCCCTGTCCACCTGAGAGACTTCATGAGCATTGACTACAGACGGATTTTCAGACAATTGTCTAACCAAACTGTTGCAGCCCCTCACAAATTTCAAGGTGGAGTCTGCAAGAGCTTTTCAGATGAAGGTCATCAGATAATTTTTGCAAAGGGAAAACTATCTTTTTCTGCAGCCATTATAGTAGAAATTACAAAATTGTTCTGGATGACATTTAAAAAAATATAAATAAAAAAGAGAGCCTGAAGTAAACAGTAGGCAAAGAGAATTTCCATCCACCCAGGTATTCTTCCAAGTTAAAAATTACTGTAAACATAATCTTACCCTCGGAAGTAACAGGCAATTTTAGTAATAGCAGAGAGATAAGCCCAAGTTTTAGTAAATGTTTGGGATGTGTTAGCTGGGCAAAAGTATTTGCTGGAAGCTGTTACCAGTGGGATTAAAAAGTGTGAGATAATTCAAGCAATGTGTATTCTTCAATGGTGGCCAGTTTAGTAGGGTTTTGTCATGTTAAGTCTGGATGGGTTGTTTATTTACTAATTTTTGTTCAACTTCCTTATCTGGAGAGTTTGCCAGATTTTTCATTTCAGGCTGCTCAAAATGAGACCTTGTTGACTGGCGAAGGTTGCCGGTGACTGATTCAGAGAGAAAATGAACTTGGCTTTAGGACAGAAGTGCCAGAAATGAGATCCTGAATAAAAAGCAAAGGGTTGAGTAAAGCTTGGCTCCTAATCCTAATACTGATGCACATGTGATCTGATGAAACTGTTAGGAGGTGCAGACAGGAAGCCCTTTGAAGTGTGTAATCACAAGAACTTTACTGTGATTAGAGCTTGATACATTCAGCAAATGTTGTTATACTTTTATATTCCACTCGTTAGCTACCTTCATACATACTGGCTACTGAGTATCTATACACCCACCACATTGCACGAAATCCCCAGGCAGAGATACCCAGGCAAGCATACTGAACACGGAAGGCTTTTTTCATAAACCCTTATTGAAATGACCATCAAAGACAAAAAAGAGCATCAAATGACCTCAAGCATAAAAGATGTGGCATTTTTTCCTGTAAATTGAAAATACATTTTTAGTGTACAAAAAGGACAAGATTGTTTTTCTTTGGATTCTTCTTTCCCTCAGTACTTAATGTGATGGAAAATTACTTGTTTTCCACTGCTTGTAGGTGACATTTTTTTGATATGGCTGTAGACCATTATTTTATAATCCAGTGTTATTATGGTTTATTTGCATCCTTTGTGTTTCATGGGCTTGAAATAGGCTGGATGCATCTCAAGTTCTGAGGTCCCTGCTCTACTTTGCAGCTTGCCAAGAAGGTTGTATTTTGGTATCTCCTCCTCTGCTTCTGTATGATGGTATCAGAATCAGCTATGCAGCATTAAAAACAACATTAATGTCACAATTTCTCTAGCTCTGTCACATCAAGGTTTTATTATGATGGATTTGGATGGTGAGCTTTCATTGTGGTGAGCTATGGGTGTCCCATAGTTTTATAACATTAAACCATAAATAACGTTACTCGTCTCTCAATACATGTGAGGCTTTTCCTCTATCATTTCCCTCTACGCATGATTTCCTCTTCACATGTTACTAGACTAATCATATTTTGCTAACCTTGGATCTACCAGTTCTGTTTTACTATTCTCTATGATAGGAAGAGTTGCAAAGCGGGACCCCTGATGGTTAAAAATGACGCTGTGAGTCAGTTAACGCCATTTTTTTAAAGGCCAGACCAGGCAATTTTGTCTTTATGGGGTCTTTGTGACCATGTTGTTTACAAAACCCCATTTATACAAAATGACAGTATCTGACAATCTTAGTGGCACTTAACTATCTTAACACACACATTAGCACTGTTTTAAAATCTTTACCTAGGCTTCATATGAAAACTCATGTTGACCTTAAGAGCTTACTAATACTAGAAAAGGCCTCTAGTAGTTGTGCTCCAAACAGCTGACTGGATTTCATCACCTTAGACCTGTGGATGCCTGCTCTACGTTGTTTTTTTGCAGAAGTAACTGTTTCTCAGCTGTGTTGTGTTAGCATCTTAGATCTGGAGAGTTGTTTTTTCTAAAAAAGCAATTTAGAAGACATATTTGGTATTGATTTTTGAGCAGGGATTGGCAAAATAGTTCAAGTTAAATATCTGTTACACATCTTTGTCCAGAAGTTGGACATGGTTAGTAAGTTTAACTGATGCATTATTTGCATCTCTCTGCAATTCTGCTTATAACCTGAACATGTCAGAAAAGAGCACTCATTTTGCTATATTTGGAATCAATCTTATAGGAATACATTCTGGAAAGTTCAGTTTCCTCTGACAAGATTTTGAGACCCGGATTATGAGGTCTGCATTATTTCAGTAGACTTTAATCCAAGGAAATACTTGTATAACTGAACCTTCAAAATCTGCTGTTATTATCTGTCACAGTGGTTGTTATTTATCATATAGCTACCAGAGACATTAGTGAACTGCTATGTATATCAGTTATGTTCTGCTTGGTCCTTGGGGCTGTCAGACAGGGCTTTATCCTTGACTATAAATTAGGGCTGTCTTGAAACTCATAGCGATTCCCTTCATCACTCAGCAAAGTGGTTACTACAGCTTTTCAGAAAAGGGTCCAGTGTGAGAGTGTATCCTGGAATAAATGAAGGGAGGGAGTAGAAGGAACACTAAAGCTGTCTCCAGCAAGATCTCACACATTTGCTTTCTGGGAATTTAGTTCCATTTAAAGATGAATAATCATATGGTGCCCCAGCATCTTGGAAAAAATTGTGTGGGTGCTCTATGTGTTTTAAATTCATTTAGCTAAACATATATAACTGGTAACATGCACACATTCGCTACTTACTCCAGGCTGTTTTAATGATTCTGTCAGGAAGCTCTTCTTCTCAAGCATTCTTTCTGTTCAATTTCACATTTCAGTGGCTAGATTAAGTACATATGCAGTACTTCATAACCTAATGTAATGCTTCCTAGGACTGGGCAGGGCACAGTAGATCATTACAGGTTGTAATTTTCTCTCCTCTCAGGGGATGTGTTCTATCTTCCTTCCCCTAGAATTCCTGCTGAGAAGACATAATGTAACTGTGTCTTAAATTCCTTAATTCCAGATTTAGTCATCATTTGGTTGTAATCTGTGGTCTTCTTCAGGCTAAAAGTGCGAGGCTCTTCTTCCTTAACACAATAATTAGGAATTTGGTGAGTCTTTTCAAACTTCTGCCAGGCTCCAGGAAACAATTTTGGTTTTCTCATAGGAACATAGACACCTCTGAGTCAGTGGAGTCAGCACTGTCCCTTGAAAAGCAGCAGAAGTGGATTAGGCAAGCTCTTTCAGGTACAAACTCCACAGTCTTTAGAAGATCCAGCTGAGGGAGGGAATGAGGCTGAGCGTTAGCTGAGTAGGTTGGCTCACTCTAGAGGAAAACAAAAAAAAAGAAGTAGAAGAAATATGCACATCTATGCAAGGTCTGGAACTACAGCTACGGAATTCATTAAATGAAATCCATTTGGTTTTAATCCACTACCAGGCTTGTCTTTTTTTATTTGCTCCATTTCATATGCTGCTACAACCTCTACTGGATCCTTTTAAGTGGGCTAAACTATCTTTGCATTCTATTTCATAAGGGAACAAAAATGCTGGAACTGAGTTACTTTTTCTTTAATTTACTGTACATGTCCTCTATCTTTAAACATAGGAGCACTTTATAGATATTCATAGAATCATAGAATCATTAAGGTTGGAAAAGACCTCTAAGATCATCTAGTCCAACCGTCAACCCAACACCACCATGCCTACTAAACCATGACCCAAAGTGCCACGTCTACATGTTTTTTTGATACCTCCAGGGATGGTGAGTCCACCACCTCTCTGGGAAGCCTGTTCCAATGTTTGGCCTCTCTTTCAGTAAAGAAATTTTTCCTAACATCCAATCTAAACCTCCCCTGATGCAATTCAAGGCCATTTCCTCTCGTCCTATCACTTGCTACTTGGGAGAAGAGACTAACACCCACCTCACTACAACCTCCTCTCAGGCAGTTGTAGAGGGCGATAAGGTCTCCCCTCAGCCTCCTCTTCTCCAGACTAAACAACCCCAGTTCCCTCAGCCACTCCTCATAAGACTTGTTCCCCAGACCCTTCACCAGCTTCATGGCCCTTCTCTGGACACACTCCAGCAACTCATTGCCTTTCTTGTAGTGAGGGGCCCAAAACTGCACACAGTATTCGAGGTGTGGCCTCACCAGTGCCAAGTACATGGGCACGATCACTTCCCTGCTCCTTCTGGCCACACTATTCCTGATACAAGCCAGGATGCTGTTGGCCTTCTTGGCCACCTGGGCACGCTGCTGGCTCATGTTCAGCCGGCTGTCAACCAGCACCCCCAGGTCCTTTTCTGCCGGGCAGCTTTCCAGCCACTCTTCCCCAAGCCTGTAGTGTTGCATGGGGTTGTTGTGACCTAAGTGCAGGACCCGGCACTTGGACTTGTTAAACCTCATACAATTGGCCTCAGCTCATCAATCCAGCCTGTCCAGGCCCCTCTGCAGAGCCTTCCTACCCTCGAGCAGATCGACACTGCCGCCCAATTTGGTGTCATCTGCAAACTTGCTGAGGGTGCACTCGATGCCCTCATGCAGATCGTTGATAAAGATATTAAACAAGGCTGGCCCCAATACTGAGCCCTGGGGAACGCTGCTTGTGACCGGATTTAACTCCGTTCACCACAACTTTCTGGGCTCGGCCATGCAGACAGTTTTTTACCCATCGAAGAGTACACCTGTCTAAGCCATGAGCTGCCATTCTACCTATTGCTGCTGTGCTTTCACATCTAAAGCTTATTAAATGGATTATGACTTATTCTGTGACTTTCCTTAGTCATGTATTTTAAGATCCTTAGTCCAGTACATACTCACTTATAGCTACATGCTGTCTTTCTAATCTTCAGCTTCCTATGCTGAGATTTTAGTAATTCGTCCTACAGGTCACATTCAGAAAACTGGGACACTTATTCCTGTAAGGTTATTCTGCTATTTTCAACCTTCATGAGATGGTATTTTTATCACTGATCTTTTATGAAGACTGGGTGTTTTTTTGACATTTACTCATCCTGACACTGCCCAATAAAGCTTTTTCTCCCTCTCTCCCTTTTTGTATGCCTGGCTGCTATTTTTCGTGATGCCACAAGTAACACTGGTCTGGATTATTCTTTTGGCTTTTTATGATTACACACACTTCCGTATAGGGAGGTCTTGCTGGTTTTATCATCTCAGCTTTTCTCTTTTCTATTTCAAGAACCGATGTAGTTCTTCAGGATGGGGATAGACATTTTCTCAAGAGAGTATGATTGCGTCTCTGCTCTTTACACATATTTGCATTAACACAGTATCCCCTAGATAGCATATATTCTCCACAAAGGAAATGTCATGCTTATGGGAAAGAAAGGAGTTTTAGATGTCTGATCAGGCCAAAAGAGCACACTAGCAGTAGCCATCATAATCTGGCCCTGTGTCTGTTTAGTGTCTTTGAGTACAAACTTGCTGCATTGTGCTACCCCTTGGCTCTGGGCTGTCCTGAGCAGAGACAGGCTAGACAGCAGGTTAATGTTGAGTGCAGCTGAATGCTAGGGACTAATACCATCCTGGTATATTGTTTCACCTTCCTCTCAAGGAGCTTTGGAAAGTCTAAGTTCAAAACAAACCCAAATTTGTGGGTAGATATAGGTCCTGATGCAATTGCTTTTACTACATTGTTCTGTAACACCATTAGTTTCAGCTGCTCCTGAGTGACTTAAGTCTTAGTGAGGTGAAGATTCAGCTTACATGTTTGATACAGAGTTAAAATGGTTGCACAGATGATGGGAATTTTTCATCTCCCACCATTTTTGAATGAGAACCAACTGTATAATTATTGCAGAATTGTTTGAATCCAACCAGTTTCACATTTCCACAGCTGCCTGATCCCTGCCAATAATGTCACATCAGTGTAGCTTGGTTGAGGTACCCAATGAAGCGTTGCTGTACACTGGTGCTGGTGAGATTACCGATGTGACTGCAGTTGTTCTAGCTGCTGGGGAGCAAGACATCTACTTGCAACCAAGGTCCAAGTGGCTCTGCAGCTATAGCTGTATGCAAAATTATATGTTTATATTACTTATTTGGCCCATGCTGGCAAGCATCTTCACTGTTGGTGTTTGGATGTGCTATATTCATAAAACAGAAGCCAAGTACACTACTTAGCAGGCAAGGAGTGACTAATCACTGGGAAGCAGCAAGAAATGGGTTCTTAAACCATTTTCAATGCTGTGTGAACACAGCTCATCTGCTTCATCCCAAAAAAAAGTCATATGGGAGTGTTTAAACTTTCTCTTTGTGCGGGACCAGAGAAGAAAAGAAGCACTTACAGGGTCAAATCAGGCTCACCTGGCAGTTGACAACTAAAAGCCAGATCATAATTGATGAAACTTGTCTTTGTCACCTCTCCATTATCAGAGTTACTCTTTCCTGTGAAATTTCACTATCCACAGTATAAAAAGAGGAGGATCCAGATTTGTTCTCTTCTAACTCTAACATGTTTTCTGCTCAGAACTCACTGTTTCTATTTAACAGTCTCAGGCCATACACTTTGTTCTTTGTTATTTGACTCTCAAAGGGCCAGTACATAAATTCCTCGTGTTTCCTTTTTTTAAGAAACAGAAACTGATCTCACCCTAAATTTTCTTTTACAGGGGTCATAAGAAAAACGTTAAACTATTTTAGTAGTGCTCTGCATATTCTTGTTGGTCTTCTAAGAGCACTTCAGACTTTGACCCGTTTTCCACCACTCTGCAATCCTCTAGCAGCTCTGTATACTATCCCACTTCCAGTTTGCTTTCAGGGAAAAGCAGTTTCTGTCTCCTCTCCCTCCCCCTCTTTTTTTCTTTTACAGAGAAACATTGTAATGGCTTCAAGCTTCCCATAAAAGTATGTTCCCAAGTTTGTATAAGTTGAACAAAGCACAGTTTCCTGAGTCACTGCCCCTTTGCATCCACCAAATGCCATTATGCACCTCCAGGCTTCCAAAACTTTAATGCCCTAGAACTCCTGTCATACTATGACTGTATCATTTTACAGTCAGAATCAGTTTTGCCTTCCACTGTATTTTTGACTAACCTAGGAAGTCTGATATTGATTTTCGTGTTTAACAAAATCTCAGCTAATGATAGACCATTCTAGAGATGGCGCTCACACATTCATCAGCAGTAAGCATACATCTCTTCTAGAGTTGCTAGTGAATATCCTTTTATCTGTCTTAATGCCATTTTCCACCAGACCATTCAGTTTAGGGTGTCTGGAACTTGATATGTTACATGTGGAAATCCATAATCCTCTGCAACAGTTCTGCCTGTTGGGTGGTAGACCATGATCAGACATAACAATTTCTAGGACATGTCTGGCAAATACAGATTTAATTCTTCCCATGAAAACATTTTTATACAAATTTCTCCATGTAGCCTTATGGTAACACAACTAATAATCCAACAGTATAGTTTCTGAGGTGGAATTTTTGTCACTATTCCCATGTGCAATAATACTCCATTATTTTTGAGAATTCATCCTGAGAGTATCTCTATCAGTACGTTTCCTGGTTTATGCTACATTTTCAAATATTGTAATTGCAACTGAAAAAAACATACCTTATTTTGTGGTTATATTTAACCAGTGCCACCTTTGCTGTGGGCACAAATGTTATGTGACTAGTTCCTGCTATTGCCAACTTTCCATAAGTGAACATGTAGAACTTCTTTCACCTACCCTCTTCCTCTCCGCTAATGCACAGGGAAATTCTGATTTGGTAAGTGCCCAGTGTTCAGCCTGTTCTGCAAGTATCCCATCCTTCAGCTATTTTCCAAAGCATCTGAAAATGCCTAGGTTTGTGTACTGGTATCAAAATAAGATAGGAACTTTATTAACCCTGTAAGCTTTGAAAGTCTCTGTCCAAGCTTGAGTACCATTGTGTGCTCTTCTTTATAAGTGCTTGACAGCTACTAATAAAGACTGTCAAGTTTGGCATGAATCTTCCCACAGATTTTACCATCCCTCCCACCTTGCACACTCCTTTGTCTTTTGATCTTTGAAGTCTGGAATAGTTTGGAGTTGACTGCCTTCTTTGTACCATGTTCTTTAGCCCTTCTTTCAAACATTTTCTGGAGCCTGAAGCTTCACATTTGTTGTATAATTTGGGTCCTATTTCATAGTCCTGTCAAATGCACTTTTTAGTTTTTTGTGATGTTCTGCTGCTGTTTTCTCACAAGTCAGAACATCATCAATATAGGTTTCAATAGCTTCAGTTCCTTCAAGTAATATGTAGCACTTAGTGAAAAGTCTCAGGAGTATATTTTAAGCCAAGGGAAGCCTGTGAAAGTACTACATCCTGCATAGGGCATTGAAAAGTGGCTTGCCTTGAACTCATCTAGGGAGATTTGTAAGAGCAAGGCAGATATATTTAAATTCGTTAAAAGATTAACATGTGTCACTTCATGGAAAAAAAAAAAATTAACAATCTGTTTAATTCTCTTAGATCTAAATACAAACATTAACGGAGATTTTCTTTTGATGTTAGTCGTACAAATTCAGTGGCCTTTTCTAATGTTTCTCATCATTTGTTAACTAAATGGTTGAGTTTCTCTTGAGTTTCTGTCTCTATTTCTGGCTTAGAGATTTCTAAATGAACAGGATCTATGGCCAGTGTACACATACTGTTAAGGACAGCTGGTCTACGTTACCCTTTCTGGGCTCTTTCATGACGTACAGTTTCTGCATCTCATGGTGGCTGCAGCATGTTTTAAATTAAAAATTGAGTTTAGGCCAAAATATTTGTTCCCACTGATTTTAATAATTGCATCAGTTTCATTTTTACTTTCAATTCAAGACCACACAGTCCCTTAATTTAGCTTTCCAATATAAGCTCTCAATTCTACTGGACTTTCCAATATGTACTTTGGTTTCTGATCCAGTTGTTTGGAGTCCCCCTCATATTCTGGTGTTACAAACTGGCCCACAGATGCTGTCCCATTACAAAGTCCCTACAAGCACCTTCAAGGTTACTCACCCAGACCTTGGGAGCAAGTGCAAATCTGAGAAGGAGCAGGACTGTGAACGTCACAGGGACGCCTTGGGACCACACACTTAAGAACAACCCAGACAAAAGCCATACCAGATAACCAGCATATGTGCCAGAAGACACACTGACAAGACACTGTAGACCAAGCCTATAATATATTGGGGTT
>VYZW01024835.1:0-20686 GCA_013401315.1 Balaeniceps rex | reverse complement strand
TAGAGATAAGGTAAACAGGAATGGACTTTATCTGAGTAATCCCTTTGCCCAAGACTATCTCGCCTGCCACTACCCACTGACCTTCTCTCCCTTCTCTTCATTACTGAGTTTCATTGCCTAAATTCTGTAGAGAGGCCAGGTAATCTACAACCCCCACAGCTTGCTTTCTCTCTCTCTCAGGAAAGAGAAATGGGCTGTGAGTGAGAGGGTCTGAGCCTCCTGAGCACAGCACTCATATCCTAATGGATTTTTTGAGCTCTGTGACCAAAGTTCTGAAGAGGAAATATTCAAAATCAGTCACTTCATTTTTCAAGGCCATTTAACACCAGCAAAGAGCTGGATTCACAAAACCCAAACTTTGAAGGCAGTAATCTCCCAGTTCCCATGTGCAGTACCTCTTCAACCAGGGATGCCAAAGCGCCCAGATAGGAAAGTTCAGTCCAGATCTTTTTCATCTTCCCCTACGCCTTTCCCCATGAACCCAGACCTCTCTGCATGCATGGTAAGAGTTTAATGTACATTTTGAGTTGACAGGGATGAGAACTGAGCAGGGTTAAAGTCTCCAGCTTTGGCTGGGGCATGTTGTGTGTTGGAGATACACTGCCAGAAGTAATGTCCTGTAGTTCCTTCTTCCATCTCCCATGCAAGAGCAAATCAATTTGAACATATGGGATGCACAGCAGCACGTGTGCTGGCACTCATTGAGGCTTGGTGACTTTTCCTGCCAAGTCCAAGGCAGGTACTGGGTGAGCTAACAGGAGCAGAGCTGAGCTGAGTGGTGAGACCTCTGTGTAGCTGGGGGACATAGGGGCTGTTCTGAAAGAAATGACTACAGTAAGTAGGTAACCAGTTTTCAGGTTTTTTTATTAAGTACAGGTGTGTAGAAATATATATTCAAACACATACAAAAACATATACAGAAATAGAAATACAAAAATTGTTAGGTCCTCTCAAGGCCAAGGAGGTATTTACAAAATTATTTACTTAAAGAATGCAATGCTCTTAACAACTGTTTTATGCTCAGGATTCCCAATCCCTCAGGTACTAAGTAATATACATATGCCTGAAGATTAAATCAAATATGTATTAGAAATGCTGCTTCTGATTTGCATTATTTCAAATTAAATACTGAAATTCCAAAGAGAGGTTTTTTTCCTCCTAGGAACTTGCAGTATAAATTACAAGAGCAATTATTTCAAAATGTATATAAGAAATGCATGTCAATAAGTTGCTGTGCATAATGAAGAATATGATTTGTTCAACCTGGCTATTTGAGCATTCTTGTTTTCTGCCAAGTGGAAGGATATGACAGTAAGCCAAACAAGAACAATGTGCAAAGAAAGGAAATTACAACACATATAGAAGGAGATAACTGGTATGTTAAGAGAAATCGGAGAGGCTTATACAATTATAATGAGAAAAAATAAATAGCAGGAAGGAAGTAAACTCATGAATAAAGATAGAAAATAATGAGTTTAAAACGACTACAGTAGCTGCTGTTTAAATCTGTCTCAAGAGAAATAAAGATGAGGCACACAGACATTTAAAAAGTATTGAAGGACTTTGCAAATATAGCTGCTGATATAAGAGAAAGAAATCAAATGTAGAAATGAACAAATAGACAAATAATGCAAGGAAAGAGAAAGAAATCAAATGTAGAAATGAACAAATAGACAAACAGTGTCGAGGATGTAAGCTGTTAGGCAGCAAAAAGAAAGATTCAAATTTATGTTTTGCGTGTAAATAAATTACAATATAAAATTATACTGTGGGAGATCATTAAGGGGAGTATAAGGTTCTGACAAGTCCATGTAAAGAGGAGGGGCATAAGAAGAATTCTGGGTGAATTTCTATGTAGATGTGAGGTTCGAAATTAATAACAATTTTTCAGCATAAACTTTCCATCATGCAGCAGTGAGCGAGTCCCAGTGTTTTGAAGAGTAAAACCAATCACTAATAGTATTTCCATTTCCTTTTATTTTCCTCCATAATTTTTAGATGTCAGATATCAGATGCACTCTTTGTTCCAGACTTTTTTTTGAATGAAGAAAATCTTTTTTTTTCTTTTCAACTCGGGAAAATAAATAAGGTTACTCTTTATCCCAGACATTCTTGGGATATTGGAAGCTGTTGTCTTTCTGTAATGCCAAGACACCAGTGGCTGTTTCAGATGCATGCCCAAAAGCAGTTTCCATTAAGAAGTTGAATAATTAGTGCTTTAGTAACACACTAAGGAGAAGCTGGTGTCCCGTCTTTCTGGTCTGCAAAACTGTGATGAGTCTGTAGGACCAGTCTAAGAACTTAAGGCACTTCGTACTATGAAGATGCAAAGCTAAGACGGATTTCAAATGACTTTATATTGTCAGTGCAATACAGAGCAGCAGGTATATCTTGCATGAATATTTCTGCTGTTTGTGAATAGATTTTCTGGGAAATTCACTTGAGCAAAGTGTGGAATGAAACACTGTGGTTTCTCCTAGCCCTAGTGTTGTGTCTGCACTTAGTTTATTAAGTATGCTTCTCTGTCCTTGGTGGGAGGAGCAGAGCAGCCTTTTTTTTGGCCATTTATGGATTATTTTGTATTTCTATTCAGTTCTTGTTCCTGCAGGCATGCAACCATATAAGAATCTTCATTTCCATTTAACATAAAATAATTGTTTTGCTCTTACGATTTCAAAGAAAGCTTCAACGAATGAAATATGTAAGCCATCAAGACTCTAAAAAGTCTCTGAAAATATTGTATATTGTAATATCTTTTAATTTGTGAACATGTCTTGCAATTTTATAGTCTGTGCTCATCAAATATTTGGGTTATTGGTAATGTAAAAATCAATGGGGCAATCTACTTGAATAAGATGTGAAGAGCCAACAATAAACACTTCAACACTTCTAAGGATGAAGCATCGTGTCTTTCGGTACACATAGCATAGACACAGAAGAAGTTACTGTTGTATGATAGGTAGCTTTCCTCACCTCAGTGAGGAAAGGAGTAATTTTTCCTGATTTTGTTTTTACTTTTAATAAATGATAAAATAGTAATGTCTTTGCAAAGCAGCTAATGACCAGTGTGGACTAATATCGGTTTATATTGATGAGATCGTGGGTGGTAAGGGTGGTGTCAGAGAGGAGAATGGAGCAGCAGTATCTCTTTCCATTATTGTTGAATGGGTTCATTGGCTTTAAATGAGCTTACATTTCAATATGACAAAAAAACCAGGCCTGGTTAATTAGACTCTGGGATGTCATAAAAAAAAGAAAAGAGAAAAACTAATCTGTCCCTATTGAGCTTCATTACTTTTATTTTTATTTTCTTTTAAGAAAAAAAGATTTCTACAGAGAAGGCTGTCAAATTAACACTGGTATGTGTGTCTCTAAGGATTTCCTGAATATACCACTTTAAAAGGTTATCTTATTAAACCAATTCCCATCAGACACTTCCCTGTCAAACCATCCCTGCAAAATAAACCTTGCTATTTCTGGCCATTGATTAGACAGGCACGTAACAAAGGCATGCGTCTCCTCTCTTTGGATATTAGAAAACATAGTCCTAAACTGGAATTCATTGATGCCTGCAGATTTTGAGGTAGAGACTGCCTCACTAAGGTAATAAAAACTGAGCTAGCAAATATTACTTTCATTGTTTGCTAATTGCGCTACTTCTTTTTTCCCCAAACCCTGTCTTACCTTCCTGTTTTCTTGGCTGGCAGAATTACATGGCACACATATATAATATCTATACATGACTATAATATGACAGAAGGCTGTCTTTTTTGGGAGTGATATTTTAGTTCCTTCATGATGACATACTTCCAGTTTCCCTTCTATCCTCTGTGAAAAAAAATATAGTTTCAAAGTCAACTGAGTTCCTGGTGAAAGTGTTATGATGTTCTAGCAGTTCCATTTTAAACAGTTCAAGCATCTCCTTGACCAGTACTGGATCAAGTTCTAATTTTATTAAACAGATGTATTTCTTTTAAAAATTATTATTCAGAATGCAAACATGCATTTATTATAAGACCAATAGTAGCAATAGGGAAATGTAAAATTAATACGTTTGCTGGAGTTCACATTTCTTGTAGCACAGTTAAACTTGATGTTAATGCAGCAAAGGAAATAAATAACATTGTTGTAATAATCTCATTCTTTGTACTGGGCCAGTCTTCCAGAGAGAGTTCTGTTCTTCCTCTGCCAAAACTATGTAGTTCCCATTAATACCATGTCAGTCTTTCACAGCTAATTCTTTTTAACTGATGTGGCATCCTTCTCTTTTATTGTATTTCAGTAGGGATTAAAATGTAGTTTCCAGTCTGCAGTTGCTGGCTGTGCATATGGAGATACTGTCTGTCACACAAAAAATAGTAGGTAAAAAACCCCGTCATTTTTTTCCTATAGTTGGTGAGGAGTTTTATGTTTCTCTATAATTTAAATCATGGCAATATCTAGAGGCTTTCATCAAATGAAGTCCCATTAGCTAGACAGTGTGAAAGGATGGAGGTCATGCAGGGTAGAAAGGAAGAATAACTTAGGAGATAACAGACAAGCAGATGGGAAAGAGAAAAGCGTGGAGGGACAAGGGATTGCTTGGCCATAGCAGGAGTCAGTGTAGAGGAGAGAGTAAGTGGCCCTATAGCACAGCATGGGAGACTTAGTGGGCGAGTGTCACTCGATGAAAACTGATTGGCAAATAGAGTTCATCCCCATTCATATGAATTCCCCTTTGGCTTATACTTGTGGTTACTACATAGGTGATACATATGTTACATATCTGCACAGCTCTCCCATCTCCTCCCTCTTCCCCTGATAACAACTGCAGAGGGAAGTTCACTGCACAAATTTTAAAAATACATTACTATTTCTAATTAATTAGTAAACAAAGTCTGATTTTAAATAAAGGTTAATCTGCTGAAGAGCTGTATTTTTACTCCATCTAAGTAAAAAAATAACGCTGCTGGTTATTTCCCGTTCTTTCCATCAGCATTGTTTCCTAAATGTTGTCAAATGGGGCATTGGTTAAATATTTTTCCTTTCTTACAACTGGAAATAGGATTAATACCTATCGGATAGATTATGAACTATTTATATTTCCATCAGCATTGACTGTCCTGTCCTACTTTCCCTCCCTTCTCCCCCTTCTCCATTAGTTACAACGTCACTTGGAAAATTATGGTATCGCCAATGTATTTATGTATCTGTATTTATATATTTATACACTCTTCTTAGTTAAAAACTCTCAAAATATCATAGAATCATAGAATGCTTTGGGTTGGAAGGGACCTTTAGAGGTCATCTAGTCCAACCCCCGTACAGTAAGCAGGGACATCATCAACTAGATCAGGTTGCTCAGAGCCCCGTCCAACCTGACCTTAAAGGTTTCTAGGGATGGGGCCTCCACTACCTCTCTGGGCAACCTGTTCCAGTGCTTCACCACCCTCATTGTAAAAAATTGCTTCCTTCCACATTCTTTCTCAAAAGTTGTGTGCTCTGCCTGCCATGGACCTTCCGAAAAGGTGACGACCCATGATTAAAGTGACCTTGATATTATCCTCATATTCCTTCCTTTCTCTAAATGACCAATATTTACTAATGCTGAGCAATCTCATTTATTTACTGTTGTATCTCTCAGATAAGGAAGTGTTTCCAGACCAGTTAGAGGATTCAGAATCAATCCCGTGGAATTCACTAAGGATAAGTCATTTGCTCCATATAGGATAGCTGGTC
Organism: Balaeniceps rex; assembly: GCA_013401315.1. Lineage (NCBI taxonomy): Eukaryota > Metazoa > Chordata > Aves > Pelecaniformes > Balaenicipitidae > Balaeniceps > Balaeniceps rex. The sequence goes on along the minus strand of VYZW01024835.1, from coordinate 14,968 downwards.
CCTCAAGGCTAAGGCTACTATAATATTGTCCTCTGTGTCCACTCCTTTTGCCTGGGTACATTAAGCCTACACATGCTTTAGTTCTCAGTGAGGTGGGAAAGAAGGAGTTTTAATGCACCAGGAATCAAGTAGAGAGGAAGGTAGAGGACTAAGCACAGGTGGCCATCAGTAGAAGGTAAAAGACACCCTGGAAAACTCAATTTTCCTTCCCAAGACAGCAGGAAGCAGCTGAAAGTGCTGTGCCTGTTTGGATTTTAATCACATCCTACGTTTCTCCTGAGGTAGTACCAACTGTGCAATCTTTCTTTATTTACAGCTCTCAGGTCATAATGCACAAAATCTATAGAGCTCTTTTTCTGGCTCTGTCCTCTCCATCAATTTTTCTTCCTTCATCTCTTCTATCTTTTTGTGAGCAACAGTCCTTGTATCCAAACTATTCAAAGATTCAGACTCCTGTTCTTACATTTGCCCCACAACAGTATTTTTATTGAAAAAGCTATTTTCCTTTATTTTTCCCACTGTTCTGTTTTGTTTGATTGTTTTTTAAATGTGCATGTACCTTGGGGTCTGTAGGTTTTGTTGTTTTTTCAATGGATGAATAAAAGAAAGTACATTTTATTTCTAATGCTTCTCCAGAAAGAACTGTTTTTTCTGGTACTCATATATAAACATGGATTTAAAAATCTGCTTTCAGATTTTGTTGATAAAGGTAGACTAGATTTGGTTTCTTTGAGATGGATTCTTAACCTTTCACATATCATTCAGCCATGAAGTAAAAGGAAAGAACAATACTGGGGACTTTTCATCTTCTCCATGGCTTTGAATTTCCTTTTCTTTCTGATCATCAGGAAATGGCAATTAGTCCAGTTTATTGTCATGAGGGTCATCATCTCTTCTGTCTGCACATGTATTGCATGTCTGTGGTGACTACAGCAATTTTATTTGTGCAACAGAAACACTAAGAAAGCAATATTTCATGTTTCAATTTAAGAGATTTTAAAAATCACTAAAAAAAGCTGAAAACAGAAGGGACGCTTCTGCTGTGGCATCAGTCAGCTCTTCAGTTAATGCCATTGGATGCTCTCCCCAGTGACCTCAACTCTCGGCTGAACCTGGCCACAACCTCTGGGTCTACCCAGCTCGCCTGGCTTGGGCATAGTCGGACTGAGCCTTGGCTGGCAAGGCTCTGTCCTGCCCTGCCCTGGGGTCCCCCTCAGCTCCCAGCTCCCCAGCCCTCTGGGAGCAGCTGGCCCATGCAGCACCCTGACAGTGGGCTTTAGCTGATGCTATTTGGCTTTTACTCTTCCACCTTTCCTTGACCATAAACACAGCAGTTTTACTCAAGTGAAGTTTCTGCACAGAGCCTTTCAGATTTTCTTTGCGTATCTCCTGCTACTGCATGAAGCAAAGTAACAATTATCTATACCGTGTAAGTCCATACCCATTCCTCTTCCCTTGCTGGATTCATGAATGGAAAAGGAAAAATATTTCTCTCTCACTGTGTCACGTAAGAGGAAAGGCTGCTTCCACGCTCTTTCCTGATTGTGCCCTTGTGCAAAAGCCAGACAAAATCAGGTTCTATTTTAAAAAAGCTTACTTCAGGTTTCCATTAGTAAGTTGTGACATCATCACTAATTAATAAAATTTGATCCTAGGAACACTTTGATTGTTCTGGGGTCAACAGATTAATAAAATAGAAAAGAAGTTTTGGCTTCCTAAATAAAAGCATAAAGCTTAAGTTATAGTAGCAGATTATTTCTCTCCCTCGTTAACATGACTCGTACTTTCTCTAATGACCCAAAGACAATGACAGGAATGAGGCAAATTACTTGAAGGGAGATTGCATGGATGATATAGTTTGCTGAGCTATAAGATCTCTGGGGGTCCCTTCCAACCTAAATTATTCCATGAATGCATAAATAAAGGACAAAAGCATAGCCTCTACATCAGAAGCAAAGCTTCCCATCCTTTCTTGGGAAAGAAGAGAATTAAGAGGAATTTCCATCAGGAAAATGTCTGATATCAGAAAAGTTATCCATACCTATTGCCTGGAAGAAATCTTCCAATGCAAGTACAACGGGGGATCTAGAAGGAAAACAGCTTCCCCCTCAATCTCCACTACAGAATTAACAAAGAATAGTTCTTTGTTTCATCAATTTTGAAATTAATCTGACTATATTGTGCATTAATTTGGTGATTTGGTAATTTAGACACTTGGAAGAATGGAGGCCTTCTCAGTTGTGACTTTGCTGCATTTTTGTATTCTTATTTAGTCTAATGAAATGTCAGTAGTTTATTCAATGATACATTTACTTAGTTACAGGTTGTCTTGACCGTACAAAAAGTATATGGAAATATTTTAGTCCTGTGATTTTAAGCATGTTTCAAGTACTTATAAGAATATAAGTACTTATAAGTACTTCTAAGAATACATGTTCGGACGAGCAAGATTTTGGCAAATCACTCTAGTCTTTTTCTAAATGTACATCTGTTCACTTCACAATTTTTAGCAATGTTTATAACAGATTAGTGAATTTTACCCTTTTTTCATAATATCTCCAATATACCTTTCTGATTAGCATAACTTACAATGAAACCTATCACTTTTAGAAAATCTTCACTTATTTTGTTCTCTCAAACACTTGGATAAGTCTGCATATGAATCAATTTTTTAATAGAAAAAAAAGATTCAATAGGTGCTATTTCTAATTCCTAGATAGTCAGCCTGGAGGGCAGGTATTGCTGTATGCAAACTCTGTATTTAAGTATGCATCCCACTACGGCTGTTCCATGCCCCGGATGCCACAAAATGAGGTTACTGTGAGATGCAGTGTAATACCTTTCAGCTGCTGCACACTAGCAGGAGCCTGTGTGGACCTTTTCCTTACATCAGTATCTGCCATCCTAGCTCTCTCAGTGATGCCAGCATGATACCTAGAAAGAGTAACACTTGAACAATCTGAATAATAAATTTACAATCTGGTCTTTAATAAGTAGCATTTAAACAAGATGGTGCATTTCAGTGGTTTCTCTGAGCAAAATGCCTCACCATTTCCAGTTATGTTCTGGGCATATGTTTATTTAATATGGATTGGATACCAGACACCTAAATACCTAAAAGGCTGCTACTGTCCTACTGTAGCTCTGCTTGATAAGGCAGATGCTTTTAAGGCGTAGAGGTTAGCTGGGTGATGTTGAACTAAGTTTGGTTTAGACAGGAGATGGTTGTACTTAGATTTCTTATTTCATATCTGTGCAGCTACATGAATAAATATTTATGACTTTAATATAGCAATAAGTACAGAAGAGTAAATCATTAATACTTTTATATATTTTTAAAGTGCTCTGTAACAGTTGCTTTGGGTCAAGTATAATCGTATTGCCTGAACAAAGTGGGTTATTAAAAAAATATTCAAGGCATTACACCTATTTTAATGTTCAGTAACTTTGTGAAAAGATTGCCTAATTTTCATTATTTGAATTCATTATTCAAATTATTCATTGGTTTCTTGGTTTGCAAGTGGTTCATGAGCTGTTCATTGCAGACACAATGCAATGCTGTGTTAGTAGGTACTGAAGTCTAATGATTTTACTTCATTCATTCTATGAAAACCTTAAAGTATTACTTGATTCTCTCACTGGAAAAGTTTACGTGCTTAAGCGACTCGCTAGCACAGTATGAATTGGACATTTTCCATATCAATATATAATTTCAAATGAACAATTTATGAATATTTGAGTGGAAAATATCTTATTCATAAACATTCATAGTAACCTGAATGTTCAAGTATCCACAGAAAGTGAAGAAGAAAGAATGGCAGATATGGCCAAATTTACAAAAGCTTTGGTAGAAACAGAAACAGCTGTTTACGGAAATATTCTTCTAATAACATGTTAACTTTGATCAATAGCTTCACAATTTTAGTGATTTTATCATGGGTTTCATCATATTTCACCTTTTGTTTTCCATTTTATTCGATCTGATGTTTTGAAGCCCATGTTAGTATGCTTTGGTATGGAACGGATAGCATGCTACCAGTTCCTCTGCAGACATGGTTTCGTTGAAAGGCTACCAAAGCAATGAGCAGTTTCTGCATAAATATGTGTGTAAAGGTTCAGTTTTCAAGCATGAGTGTGGAAATAGCATTCCAGAAGCCTTGTACAGGTATGGAAATAGGATATATGCAAACCAGTAATAGCAACCTGATGCAAGATGTAGGATGTCCTCTTTAGATCTGCATATTTGAAATTTGATTTCCCTTGAAAAAAGGCCTATAAACTCTGTGAGATGGTTACAGTAAGGGATGGCTTGAGGGAATCACATAAGAGTATAAACTACTGAAAGAAAATTCTGGACTATCCTATGAAAGTCAACATCTTGGAGATATCTAAAGGCTGGAACTGAAGGTATTTCTGAGCTCAAAAGTTTGTGTGAAAACGGAGATGGAAATGTGATTCTAAGATGTTTCTCTATTTCCCTGTTCCTCAGCACCTCAACAAACAAAGCAAGGAGAGAAGAAAGGAAATGTACTTCTCCTTTTTCTGCTTGTGGTTAAGGAAGACATCTGTGAATTAATCTTTTAGGAAGCGCAACAGATTCACATCCAAGCATCCAGCAACCTTTGCTGGAGTGGCATGGAGCAGAGAGGGACATGTCTTTACCTGTTCTCTTTCCTGTATGTATACCTGTACCTCTCCATGTATTTCTAGGCTGTTTCCCCTCCATAAGGTATCTCCCTTTCCAGTCCTTCAGATCTGGCCCTGAGACTTGAGTAGTTTGTAGTTAGCTGAAGCAGAGGTACAAAGCACTCTATTCCCTTTTATGCCTTTGTATGGTTGTACAGAAAAGATCCCAGTCTCTAAGAATTTCAGACAAGGATGGAAGTCTTAACAAGAATATTTCCTTCTATCCTCCCTGAAAAGGGACTACAGTTGAGCTCTCCGTGGCAGGAACTACCTCTTACTATCCATATTCATTCTTCAGTGGAGTCTTCTTGCACATAATTTGCCACACAGCAGCAGCAAGGGGATGAAAAAAAAATCCCCAGGAACTGGTACAGAGAAGCAAAGATAAACCTCTCTATTTTCAGATTTGGGTGTATTAATAAGATGTTAAAAATTTTGGATTTGACTGCACATATTGGAGCTCAGGAGCACCTTATATGAGGCACAATGCTGAGATTAAGGCTTCCTATTTGTGTGTGTTTGTTTAAAATTGGGTACTCTCCTCCCTACACATGTACTTTCATTTGGAAAAGATATCGTGCTTTCGTGATGCCTCATGTTGTGAATTTCAATATGCACAGCAAGGATTCAATACTCTTGACAGTCTGGAGTGGAAGCATGTGTACACCTTTTGAAAAATCAGCTATTGCCTTAGAGAATATATGTATGGTTGCTGATTTTCCAAGATATGTACCATTGCGCACCCTTGAGAATGGTAAAACCTTTCCTGCGTGAAAGCAGCAACTACATTTACGAAAAGCGGCACATGCCAACTATGTCAAGAATCTTCACAGTAAAGACTCCCCAAGAAAATGCCTGCATGACAGGCAGTTAAATTACATTATGTAAATTGCATGCAAATATATGCACTGCATACAATAATTAAAACCTTCCTAAATACATATTTGCAAAATACAATCCGTCATGGTCCACGAGGTTATAATCTACATTTTTTAAATGAACGGTGCAAAAACTCTGAAAATTCACACGAAAGTGAATGATAATCATTTGAAACATAATGACCTATCATTAATCAACTTAGGTTCTTAACAGAGTGTCACTCATTCAAAAAATATCCACTGATTCACTAAATAAAAATTGGAAGCCCTTATGAACAATTTGTGCTTGCATAAAATATAAGAACTAATGTGCTACTACGACTGTGCGCCTTCCATAATCATGGATGGGAAGTGAAAAATTGCGTATGCAATGTTATGAAACAGAACCTGGCAAGAACAGAAAATTTACTAAGAAATATGACAAAGTGCTTGCAGAAAGTGGCCTTGGGAATTATTTTTAAAGTTCATCTTTCAATTTCTCTCGGAAAATAGCACCTCCTGTAGGACATTAGAATTCAAACCATGATGGGTACAGGTAACTGCCTCAAAGGCAACAGGGTTAACTGATAAATCATACCGGTCTTTTTCTGAGTCACATTGGTGGTCTCTAGAGATGCCCAGCCCAAGTCCTGACCAGGTTTGACATGCTCTTCAATCTATAGTCCATGGCAGGATTACAATCCACAGTGGTGTAGTAGCACCATGTGAGTTATGAGTCTAAAATCAGTAACTGCACAGTCTGGCACCAAATGCTCTTCTTGTACCTTCTCTTGTGTGTGTGGGAGATTGTCAAGGCAGCAATCTTCTCTCTCCCTCTTATTTTCCATTGGCCTCCCAGAAGGACTTTCAGTGGTTTTCTCCTCCTGCTTCCAGTTTGCAGAGGTGATATTCCCATGATGCTTCCAGCTGATTTGAGTCAGGACTGACCTATGAAGGTCAACAACTAGGAGAAATTTAAAGGCTGGAATTTAAGGTACATTTGAGCCCAGCACGGTTTGTGGGGAAAAGGAACAGGTACAAATCTCACAGTACCTTGTGATGCCTGCTGCAAAAGACAGGCAGCTTGGGAAGGTGATGACTCCTGCCTATCTCCATCTATGCCTGCAGAGGCAAAACTACTGGCCTAGAAACCCCCTTTTTTTTCTTTCAGCTGACAAAATTTAGTGAATTTGATTCTTCTGGTTTTAAGGAGGTCTGTCAGTACTCAGCAAACCTCAGGTTATAGCATGATAATATACAGCCTTTCAGGCTGGTCTTGCCAGCAGTGAGATACAGGCTTATCTGTAGCCATGGGACTAATCTAAGATTGCCAGGACTTGTCACACATATAAAACTATGCTTTTTAAGAATTCGTGGTTTGGCAACTGAGGAAAGCCGTCCCACTTTTCAATGCAAGTATGTAGTACTGATAAATTAGCAGAATGAATGAGTGCAAAAATGGCCTTTTTTTCTCATGTTTGAAATAAAGCTCATTAACAATAATGATCAGCACCTTTCAGCTGACATTGCTGACCACTGGGATTGACTGATAATGCATAAGCCTAAGGAGGAAAGTCACTTTGCCAGTTGCTGACTTGTGACTATTGAACAGTTTCAATTTTCTTTACATGGCATCTTCCGTTTGAGGCATGTGTTACACAGACACTGAATATCTTTGGTGGAGTTCCTTATTGACGGAGAATAGGTCCATCCTCCTTCACAATAAGCTAATTGTGTTTTTTCTTTCCAGTGCATCAGGCTGGTGAAATAAAGAATTTTTTTAAAAGTCTACTCCCAGAAGAGGTCAGCTAAGCAGCCAGCTACAGTACTGTTTGCGAATTACTCTGGGCCTGATTCTGCCACCTGTGCTCATATCAAGTAGCAACACTGATTTTTTTGGTGGAGCTGCCTATGAGATTATTCCACCTGCCACACTGGTACTTTCTGTGTTGTCCTTATGCTTAGCTCTGTGTTTCTCTCCGTTCTGGCAGAAGAGCAGGCAGGAGGCTGTTACAGTTGTACAACTCCTGCACGCGGGCAGGAGAATCTCTGCTGGATTTTCCAGTGGGGCGCTGTCAGAAAAGACTTTTATAAAAAGAGAAAATTGAATTTGCAGCCTGCCAGGTCTGACCAGCTCTGGAAATCCAGAGCAGTGGCATTTATCAAAACCAAATAACAAATTACTTAAACTCCACTTATCACTATTTAGGGGCTTGTAGCATTTTGAAGTGCTTCTAAATAAGCAGTATCTGAGCCTCTAAATAAGCAGTGTCTGACCTCCACACAGAGAGATGGTTTTGCAAAAAGCACTTTCCAAGTAAAATGTCCAGCCTTTTATTTATATAATCCAGCATATAATAATTGTCCTTAAAAACAAAGTTATTGACATATTTAACAAAATGGCATGGCACTTTATTGAATGTTGAATTCTTTGAGTGGTGCTGTCCTCATATTTAAATCTATTAGAAGTTTAGCATAACAGCAGGCCAGCTGGCAGCCTTGAGAGTAATGGTAAGAAGGCATTCAGAAACATGCTCTGCAGGGATGTATATCGACGTGACAAAGAAAGTATATTGACATGGGCTTTAGTTTTGTGGAAAGGAGAGAAAGGCAAGAATACAGACTCTGATCCTTTTGTGTGACAGTTAGAGTCACCTGGGGCCCTGCTACCCTACCTGAGTGGGATATCTGCAGGCAACCTCTGTGAAGGTTAAAAGTTTGAAACTAATGTTTCCAATTTACATAGGTATACCTACATGTAACATTGTTTTCAAAGTGGATAAAAATATCCACTAGCACAGAATCTGTCCAAAAAAAAGATGGAAATTATTTTAATGATTGATTTATTTCATTTTATAATGACAAGAATATCTGCTGTAGGCAGAAGGATTATTGCAAAAATAATTCATTTAGCATTTATAAAGGGCTCTTTGCTCTTAATTTCTTTTATATATTTTATGACTTGGCCAATACAGCATTAAAAAAACCTTATCATGAATGCAAACTTCTTAAGAAAACATTACCTTAGCTAATGCAAAGGAGTTGACAAAGCTGCCAAAGATGCAGCCCTCCAGACAGAGGAGTCTAAATCAGTTGCCTTCTACAGCTTTGGTCCATCAGATCAAGCCTTATAAGGGTGCAGGGATCAAACTGCCAGTCAGTGTCCACAAGTGACAAACGTGTTTCGTTTTGTTTACCTGTGAAAGGATGCTACCTCCTACAATAATCACAGGGCAAGTAGTCTTCATAAACAACAGCATGTTTTCTTTTTGTGTGTTTGCTTATTTGGAAAAAGCATCTGGAATAGTAATGCTCTGAGTGCTGAGCGGGGAAGCAGAGCAGAGCTGCTGCTGCATAGTTTAACAGTTAAGTCCTTAGGAGATGAAAATAGAAAGCCTGATTGCTGGTTGTCTCATCAGCCCTTGTGAAAAGCAGCTGACAGTGTTCATGTTTGGAAGAGGAGAGGAAACTGGAAATCCATTACATTTCTCCTGGTATTTCAGTCACAGGAATATATGTGTCTGCAGCTCAGAAAATACAGAGAGGCTAAGATGCTGAAGCCACAATTCAGAAATGTCCATTGTCACACATTAGCAGAGTAGTAAACGGGTTAAAAAAAAACCAGCTTTGTTTCTTCAAATGCAGTCTGTGATAATGGGAAATAGGACTTCTGAAGCTAGGTGGGGTAGCTCTGGGCTTTTCCTTTTCTGCTTGATTTTTGTTTGTGACTGAATGCTGAAATTTGGATTTGGCATCATGAATGTCAGCCACCAGACTGGCACTTGGACCGAGAGTAGCTTGCAGAATATCAGTGACCATTTTGATTGTGATAAACACCAGAAAACTGTAACAAAAGCAGTTGGTTCTTTCTCTCCTCAGAGTGAACAGCGATTGCTGGTTTGACACCCACACACTTGTACCTCCCTCACTGTTTCTGTCTTCACACTTTTAAACCCCCTCGCAGAGCTTCAGAACAACTGTTGCACAAGACACCCGGCACGTTTCAAGGCCAGAAAGTCACACAAAACCTACAATGGACACTCATCAGGGAAGGCAGCTTGGGTGATAGATATTGGGCCACCTCCTGAAATCTGCAGAGAAGGCACACAGAAAGATGGTTTTGCAAAAAGTGCTATGTGTTGTGCTACTTGCTACTCAGCAGGATAAAAGAAGGAAAGTAGGTGGAAAATACTCAATTCTGACAACAAAAGAATAGTATGCACTGCCTTTTTTAATGAGATTTCATTTTTCTGTTGAATCAGCTATTGGTCTTGTGATTCTGTCACTGACATGCACTGTCATCTGGACTTCAATATCATGCTGTTGCCCAGCATTAGAAATGTCAATTTTTTTAACATTGTCTTCTGGAATACTATCCATTTATTCATATGGCACTAAGGATGAACAGTTCCCAGACAATCTTTTTTTTTCTTTCTTTTTTTTTTTAATATACAAAGTAAAAAGGAATATAGGCAGAGATTATAACAAGATCTTAGGTCTCTGATAATCCTCCCACGGCTGTTGGTAGGGCTGCATGGCCCCCTTAGGGCACCTTTCAGTACAGCCAGCCTGCAGCCGCCAGGATGGCAGGGGTCCCCTAAGAGACCAGAGGACTCCTTTTTGCTTCCTTGACTTTACTGAAAGTAGAGCAAAGCTACCATATGAACTTCAACACGTATGAACTTTTTTCTCTGATTCCAGTGCCTTTTCTTCACATTTCACTGCACACAAAACTTATCAGACAGATTTAACGATTTGAGGAAGTTGAAGAGAGAACAATAAACATTTGGGGCCAGAAAGAGATAAAGAAACATTAGGTGACAGTCTGTGTTCCAATTTAGGGGGACTTTTCCATCAGCTGCCCTCAGAGAACTTGAAACACACTTTCTCTTGCCTTTTTAGAATTGCTCTGCTTTGCCTTCAGAGTGAATGTGGCAATTTTCCAAGGCAAACTTACAGGGGAGAGGAAATAAATCACTCTAATGTTTGGCTGGTAGGAATCCAAGCAGTAGAGAAACTACTTCCTTTCTAGAAAGTCTTGTAAAAAATGGCCTGATTTACTTAATCTTTTCGACTCACTAATGTTTCTGCTTGAGTCTACAGTTTGCAAGCCATAAACATTGTGACAAATAATGAAGTAATCATGCAATTAGGACTCAATTACTTATGCTGTAAGAGTGACCTCTTGCTTGGTTTTCCCCCACGTAAGAAGAAATAAATATTGTGTCTTTTTCTCCCCTCTGGTGCTAGCTTATGGCTTGAATTATGTGAAATCCAGAAAGTTCATTCTCCTGGTTTTACCTCCGTAGGGTTATCTAGACTGTGGTCTGTGGTGAGGCAGTCAGGGTGCATGGTACATTTCACTAGTTGCCCTCAGCACATGGACAAGTGAGGAGTGGGGGGTTGCAGAGAGGATGAGCTGTGGCTTCTTTCCTTCTCCAAAACTCAAGGCAGTCTAGTGGGGCAGGGAGCAGGGATGGACAAATTGTGGCTTTTGAACTCTGTGCACTCCTGTGGCAATTCAAGAGCAGCTGTCAGGCCAAGGCTGCGTCACATGGTTATCATTTGAGCTATACTGGTACAAGGGTACTGGTACTGGTACTGATTACTGAGTAATCCACATCGCTGGCTGTGGGAAGAAGTGACCCAGCAGACGATGCTGAGTTCAGCCTGGCAGAGAGAGTACTGCATCATGCCCACCCCTGTTCCACAGCAGTACTCTCCAGCCATTGCTGTCTCCCTCCCTGCACTTCCCCTTGCTCTCCATTCTCATACCACATGTGACATGCAACATGCATACTCTTGTATCTCATGCTGCTTGGCTATATGAAGATATTGGTCAGTGGTTTGTAAGCTCAGAAATTTTGGGCAGTTCTACTGCAAGGCTTTGGCAAAGGGGGAAACAAAGAAGAAATCCTGGCTTGAAGGTGCATTTAGTGCCATCTTAAAGTATAGCTTTGTGGGTCCCCAGGACCGGGGGGACCTGAGAAGAATCCGTTGATGATTCTGTTAGTGGGCTGCCAGATGTCCCATGTCTTAAATATTTTCCTGTAATAGAGGCTTGGGTCAGTTGCCCCATATGGAAAGCATTCAGTACATGAGCTTTCCTGTATTTCCATGGAGACCTGCCATTTTTTTTCCAGGTGCCTACAGCACAGATGCAGCAGTTAACGTGAATGTCAGCTAAACCATGCAGCTGTTCAGTCTGGTGGCTGGGGACCAAAGACTCACACGTGCCCAATGCGTAGTCACTTTACACCTGTTTGACTAGGACTGTGACAGAGCTTGCTACTTCAAATCTTGTCCATTTTCCATTGTGGAGTCCCAGGCACATCTATGCTGAGTGTCTCATAAATGCCCTCAGCTGGTATGATCTGCACCCTGATGCTCTTCTTAAGGCTGTGTGTAAGAGTTTCCTAACAAGGACCTTCTTTCAGTCTGTTTGGAGTTCAGGATGCAAGACTCTTTCGGTTGAAATGGAGACTTCTCTCTTAGTGGTCAATCACATTTTTCCTCTCGAGCTCTTTGGTGCTGAAGTACTTCATCTGTCTGCTTTTCACAGCAGCAGTGCCACTGATTTGATTCTGAGTGGATAGAGCTAGATCTCAGGTGTCAGAATCTATTTCTCTGATCTCATGACATGCCCAGCATATTAAAATTAAGCAATGGCTGACTTACATTTGCACTTAAATTAGACCATAATAGCACTGTTCTTAGGGGACCCTAATAAGAACTGGAGAATGACACTAAATCAATGGATTTCTTGTTAAAAGAACTAAACTAAAACTCAGATGCTAAGCCCAATGGACTTTGTTCAAACCTGTTAAAATAGACTGTCCATGAAGTAATGTTGTCAAGAAAGAGTTTCATCTTCAGGTTTTTAAAAGTATCTCTTACATGAATAAACAGGGAAGTAAAATAGAAAGCCATTGATTGTTAAAAAAAAAAGGAGGAAAAACAGAGCATGTTATCACAAATCCCATGCAGTGCGAGAATAGCATGTGGTTTTCTTTTTAGTTTGGTCAACTGTATCACGTATTCTTATTCCATTCTCTTCCAACACAATGAATTTCCCACTTTATGTTTGATTTGAATTACTATTCTAGCTGTAAGATCCATGCATGCTGAGATCTCTTCTGCAAAACACTCAGGATCCTGGCTCAGTTTCCTTTCCATCAATATTAATTCTTTCAGTTTCCACCCCTTACAGGACAGCCTAAATAAGGCAGAATCTTTTCAGTCATAAAGACATCACACCAGAAGCTATACCCAAAAACCCTTTCCAGAGGGACAAGGATAAACCCTCATCATTCCAGATGAGTTAATGAGGACTCTGCATGAAATCAGTCAGACTGCTCATTACAAGTCTCCATCACTGTGCTTTCTTCTTTTCCTCTCTGCCTGAATTTTAGACATTTTAGATTCCCCTTTAATCACTTGCTTCTGAGGGTGCTGGCCTGCCTTTGGCTGGTTACTTTTTCAAAACAAGCTTCCTGTCTTTGTGTAACAAGTATTTTTTTATCTCTTTTCAGTGACGGTTGGGCAGACAGAGATGAAGTCATTGAAGGTTACGAACCTGAAGCAAACGGAGGCATCACTATCAAACTGCAGTCTCCAGAGGTCTTGTCATTTGATGACTACTATCTGAAGCTACGTCTGGACACCAACACCCGCAACCCCTGGTTTCCTGAGTTCTGGCAGCACAGATTTCAGTGCCGCATCCCAGGGCACCCACTAGAGAATCCCAACTTCCAGAAGAACTGCACTGGTAACCTGTCAACTATTTTCCTGTTTGAATCTGTGCTCTGGCAAAAATTTGTCTTTGGGGTTCTTTTTTGTGGTTTGTTTTGTTTTGTTTTGTTTTGTTTTTTTAAAATATATGTCACCAGTGAAAAGTGCCAACCCCAAATTGTACAGATATAAATCCCAGCTCTGACAGGATTGTCTGGCACTGGTTGCACAGCCTCCTCTCAATTTAGTTCTGCTCTGTTATAGAGTGGCTTGTTCCCTTTTCATGTTTTAGGGCTATGCTGAGGCCAACAAGATTATCCAAGTTTGTAATATGGCTTGTAAAAAATAACTAATCATTAAATTTTAATGAAAATAGGAACAAATTTAAACTTTTTTTCTCAAAGCCAGCTTTTCTGATCAGCTCAATAATCAGGAAATTCACAGAAAATATTATGGCAGAAAACAAATTTTAAGGAAAATTGATGAGTCTTAAAATTGGCCAGTCATCTGCTTCACGCTTTCTTTTCTTCACCCATTAAAACATTTATAGCTTGTTTCCACTATGTAGCACTCACGTAAAAAACACGCTGTCCTACAGATAGAAGTAACTCTCACCTCATAGCGAGAGAAGTGTATCTGACAGGTTTTCTCTTGCATCACAGAATCTGAGAAAATAAACTAAAATATTTCAGTAAGATTAAATTCATTAGTAAATTGAGTGAGAGGTGATCACTTTTCTGTAAAATACTTGCCAAATAATTTTTGTGAATATTTTATTTGTAGTTTGTAAATATGTCATTTCTAGTCAAAAAGGTATATTCTGATAGTAAGGAAGTTACTCCATTAGAAACAAAACTAATGAATCCTGGCTTCCCATGGATTTGTGTCCTATTCTATATGTCTCCACCCCTTCTATCCCATAGCAGTAATCTCAGTTGGTCTTCACGTGCTCCCTGAGCTGAATTCCCATAGTGTTTCTAGTTCTTCCCTTCTCCATCTTAACACTTCTTAACAACACCTTCCACATTACTTTTTGTTTCCCCTCAATTCTCTTATTAACAGCTGAGACATATCACCAAATACTGTCACTGACTCAAAACTGGCCTGATGTGCTGACTGGCAGACAGGCTGGCCCATCTGGGTGCTGAGGGGCTAATGGCAAGCCAGATGGGCTCAATAATTGTTGAGGTTATACTGATATTTTTTCCTCAAAGGAGTCATTAACTTTGGACTCTACCAAAATGTTGATTTATGGTATATTTATTGAAGGGGTTTTGAGACTGCTTCAGCTCAGACAAAGGAGTTAATATACGCCAACAAGCACAGAAATTACTAAGGGGAGGTTGAACGATGGATGCACAGTGCAAATTGCATAGCCTTCTTTCTTAAGAAAAGAGGCTTAAAATGGCATTGTTTTGGTCATTCCATTCACGTAAATAAATTTCATGCTGACACTCTATAAAAAGGTCTCATTTCTGAGGAAATCTCGGCAGCTGTTGTAAACATGGGTAGTTTGTTATCCAGCCTCTCTTTGCTTATGAAACTAAAAACTTCAGTCTGAACCAGCATAGTCATTCTTCATCTGCTGCATCAATGGCAAATACCAGGTGGCAAGTTCAAAATGGCCGAGATGGTGTAGTTCTGCACAGAATGTGTAGATTTTAGGAAGGCAAACTTCCAGCTCTTCAAGGAGT
>VYZW01024834.1:362771-411174 GCA_013401315.1 Balaeniceps rex | reverse complement strand
GCCCCGCCCCGGGCTCGCCCACCGGACACGCCCCGCCCCGCCGCCCTCTCCGGCAGCGGGGGGTCGGCACACACCGCCCCCCACCCCTTCCCGAAACCTGGGGCCATCTGCTTCTTTTTCCTTTTTTCCTTTTTTTTTCTTTTTCTTCCCTGCCTTTTTTCCTTTTTCCTTCTTTCCTTTTTCCTTTTTTCCCTTTTTATCTTCCCCCCTTTTTCCTTTTTTTCTTTTTGCTTCCCCCTTTTTTTCCTTTTTTCTTTTTTCTTTGCTCTGCCCCCTTTTTTCCTTTTTCCTTTTTCCTTTTTCCTTTTTCCTTTTTTTGTGTTTTGTTTCTTTGTTTGTTTGTTTTCCCCTTTTTCTCCTCTTTTTCTCACCCACCAGGGGCAGCTCACAACGGAGTTTCCTACACGCAAGTGGCAGCCACGGGGAGGGGTGTTGGGGGGCTGTGGCACCACCATCTCCTAAACCTAAACACCATCTCTTAAACCCTACCGCTGTCCCACAAACCTCACCAGGCAGCCCAGGGTCGGGGGAGAAACTGCTGTGAAGGGGTGCAGGGTGTGGCAGGATTTGTATTTCTATATACAAAAATTTTAGGGTGCATCCATGACTGGACCCCCCCGCCAAAAAAGAAAAGGATTTTTTACATTAAAACTCGAAGTTTGAAATTGAGAGAAGTGTTTTGTTGTGGTCTAACCCCAGCCAGCAACTAAGCACTGTGCAGCCACTCGCTCACTCCCCTCTGGTGGGATGGGGGAGAGAATCGGAAAAGTGAGAAAACTTGTGGATTGAGGTAAAGACAGTTTAATAAGTAAAGCAAAAGCCGCGCACGCAAACAAAGCAAATCAAGGAATTCATTCCCTACTTCCCATCAGCAGGCAGGTGTTCAGCCGTCTCCAGGAAAGCAGGGCCCCATCACATGTAATGGTTACTTGGGAAGACAAATGCCATCACCCCAAACATCCCCCCCTTCCTTCTTTTTCCCCCAGCTTTGTATGCTGAGCATGATGTCATATGGTATGAAATATGCCTTTGGTCAGTTGGGGTCAGCTGTCTCGCCTGTGTCCCCTCCCATCTTCTTGTGCACCCCCAGCCCACGTGCTGGTGGGGTGGTGTGAGCAGCAGAAAAGGCCTTGACTCTGTGCAAGCACTGCTCAGCAATACCAAAACCATCTCTGTGTTATCAACACTGTTTTCAGCACAAATCCAAAACATAGCCCCATACTAGCTGCTGTGAAGAAAAAACTCTATCCTAGCTAAAACCAGCACACATTTCCTCATTCATTCCCCCCTCCTATTTTATCCTAAGATCTGATCTGCCGAACACTTTTTGCCTACGTTTCTGCTTTTATTACTGCAAGCAATTGAATCAAGTTCAGTAGAACCACTCAGGATGTTTTCCCTTGGTTATTGGGTTCCATAAGCATCTGGAGGGCTTCAGGACAGCCCAACAAAGAGACTTGGGTCACACGTGTTGACAGTTCAAGTAAGCCTCACACTATGCCTTAGAAATTTTAGTTACATTTTAGTTAAAAACCAAACAAAGCAGTGCAACAGAAGCACAATGAAATTTCCCAATCTTTTGGCTGAAATCAACTTTGGCCCACTTGCTCATCCCTAGAAACATAAATTGCTCTCACCCCACGTTATGTTTCCAGCAAGCTCATTCGCGTCCTTAAGGGCAGGACAGTAAGTCACATAATCAGAGCGTAAGAGGACTTCTGGTAAAGGCAGCAGCCAGCAGCTCCAGCAAAGGTCAGGACTTTACCATGCTAAATATGAACCCGGTGTCTGCCTGGAGTGTTGTACGTGGAAACCTGCCCTCTTTCTGCCTGGGCACTTTCCTCTAGCAAACACATTTCAGGGAGCAGCTTCTGAGCCAAACATTTTCACACTCGATGGAGTCTTCCCTGCCACGCATCCCGTAAGCAGGAATGTGCTGTTAGGTAAGCACACATTTCCTACACACGTATGCTGAAAATGAGTCAACTTGTTCCAAAATCATCCCATTGCCATCAGGGATGAGTTGGTCCAGGGCTCCATCATGTTCATCAAACCCTTCTTTGCCCCTTAGTAACAGCCTAGAGCGCTCCAGGGATGAATAGAAGTTGGCCCCATTCCCCAGTTACTTATGCTGAGTACGTCCCTGATTGTGGGCTTGCCGTGGATGCATAAACCCTTTGTCTTTAAGCCACATTCACTCATGCAGACTTACCAACAAAGCCGGAGGTTCATGAGGCTATTTATGCATGTAACTGCTATCCCAGATTATCAGTACGACCCATCTGGTTATGGCAATAGCTGTAATCCTGTGTGGCTCCTGCTCATCAATCCAAAGGATAACGGCAGGATCCTGAAGCTGCTCACTTGCTACATCACAGCATCCCACAACATCTTTTTTTCTTCATCCTTTCCAGCTATAAATATTAAAACAAAAACACCCTCCCACCCCAGCCAAATGGAGGCTACATGAACCAAGGAGCCTCTCATGCACTTAGGTGGCTGTTTCCAGAAAAACTCTCAGAGGCGCTGCTTGGAGAGTCTGTGTGAGGGAGAGGAAGGAACCAGCTGCAAACCGATAACGCCTTCGGCAGCAGCAGCCCCGCCAGCTACGAAGGAAAATGACTCTCAAATCAACTTTTGTGCGCTGGAGAGCGGGCAGTCCCAGCTGCAATCACTGCCACAAAGTTGGCATTGAAACTACTTCTAGGGAGCTCGGGATTGCTTTTATTTTTTGTCACTGTTGCTTTTCTTTTCTTGCTTTCTGCCTTTTTTTTCTCTTCTGTTGGGAAGTGAAAAAGAAACGGAAAATGAGAAAAAAACCCTTTTCAGTCCTGTTTCTGGGACCTTCCTTCAGGCTGTGTTGGAGCCACGTGCTGCCTAGGGCTCTGGTACAGGTGTGGCTCTGGCAGGGGGAGCAGGGGCACAGACCCACCATCTCCTGCATCGAGCTCCCAGTTACAGTCTAAACTGGGTCCACTCATCTGGCCGTACCAACAAAGTCCTCTCCAAAACTTGGAAGTGGAAAAAGATTTCAAGCTTTGTCCAAATAGTTTTTGGTTTTGTTTTTTTAAGCAGCTCAGCTGGGTACATTTGAAAACTTTGACCTTAATGTACAGGAAGAAAAAAAACCACTGCTGTGGCACAGTGTCAAGATAACATATATTGTTTTCTAAGATTACATGTGACTTCAGATGTTGTACATTCATTTGTCATGCTGTACTACTTGCTGTACAATCCATAAAGTACCAGAACTGCATTTCAAAGACTCTCAGAGGCTTTATCAGCTCTTTACAAAATGCTGCTGTATAAATAAGTACAACAAATTTGCACAAATTCAGTTCATGTATTGGTGTCACATGCCAGTATCGAGTGCAAGCGCTAAGAATAGGGCTGATGTTTTCCCTCTTTAGGAGGACGGGCTGGGTTCAGAGTGCTCAGCAGCATGCCCTGCTAACGCGTGGCTGTTTACAGAGCAGCCAGCTGCAGGCAGGTCTGTAAAGAAGCTACCTACCTCCCAAACCTTGCATCACCGAATGAAAAAAGTAAATTCTAAAAAAGTTAAAAAAAAAAAAAAGCCCTAAATCCCTAAATAAAAAAATCCACCTGCCCCCGAGCGGCCATTTGAATTTGCTTTCACAATTGGGCTTGCAGGCAGAGCGAAGCAGCAGAGGCCGGGGGCTCTTGCCGTGTTTTTCCTTTGTCTGCTGGGCTTGGGTTGTTGTTTTTTTTTTTTCTGTGAACCTGTTTATAAAAGTCAGTGTCATGCTTGTGGGTTTTGGCATAGCTGATGTCTCTGGGTATGACTCATCAGGGTCTGCTAGGGCAGATGCAGCTTGAGCTGCCTCCCAGCCCCACGGTCAGCTGGCAGTCCCTTACCAACGGGACTCAGTGAGCCCAGTCCCGGGGACTTTGAGCCTGCTTCTCCCAGGGAGATGCCTGCCAGCCTTCCAGCAGCTCCACCTTAAAAAAAACTTGTGTTTTACAAAAAATGATGGAGAGGGATGAGGGGAGAGGACAGACCCATGTCCTCCTCACCTTGTACGTGTGCCTGGAGAGCTGGTGACCAGGGTGTGAAACGATTAGCATCAAGGCAGGCTCTCAACACCTAACACCCAGGGTCTCCAGGAGATTTAGGAGAGCAGATGGGAGTCCCTTGTCTGCCAGGGGCTGCGGGATGGCCGCTGACATGGTACTCTGGCTGCATGGCCGGGGTTTGCGTGGCAATCCCCCTGCCCTCCTCACAGCCAGCGCAAAAACAATGGACAAACCGTGGGAATAAAATGCACGTCATTTTGTGGGTGAGGTCCTAGTTAGCTTTTAACCACTGCCATCTTATTTTCTGTGGAAAATATGACAGAAATATCCTGGATTTCCAATTTACCAGTGGTGGTTAAAAAAAAAAAACAAAAAAACAAAAACAACAGCAGCATCACCAAGAATCTTTAAATAGGACGTTTTGGAGATGCAGGAAAAGAAGCTCAGAAATTCATCCTGCAGGAGGCTAACAGTACCAGAGCGCATAAGAATATACTTCCTAGGTAGCCAACACTCGGCAATACTGTTTTTCAAGGCAGGAACTGAGCAAGGGCAAGCTGCAGGGCATGGACCAGCCTATGGCAGTGGGAAGGTGCAGCTCCATCACCTTGGGAGAGGCCTGCCTGCACCCCTGGGGAGCCAGCCAACGCCTTCGTTTTGAGTAGAAAAAATAGTATCAAGAATCTCATCCATGTATCTAAGGGGACATCTCCAGAATACCTTTTCTGTGGGCACTGCTCATCCAAAAGTCCCTGTGCCCAGCTCTGCAAATTCAGCTGAAGCACCGTGATAGCCCAGGGAGTCGTGTTTGCACCCTTTGGGCAGGGATGCGGCAAGCAGAGACCTGTAGCTCCGCCTGAAGCTTCTGTTTCTAATAAACTCAACAAATGGTTCCCGTCTGCGTGGTCTGTCTCTCTGCCATCTTTAAATATTTATGTCAATGTATCTATGGTGATGGGTCAGGTTATATAAAGAGGAGGAGGAAGGGGGGGCGGTGGGGAAGGATAGCATCGGCTCCCACCGGAGCTATGGCAGAGGGAGAGCAAACCTGGGCGGGTTTCCCCATCCAGCCCAGACGCTCCCTCTTCTCAGGTCAGGCTCTGCTGCTTGCGAGCCCAGAAAGCGAACGTTCATTTTTCTCAGGGCATCAGAGAGGGCTGAGCCACAGCTGGGCTTAGTTGAGCTTTGCGAGATGCCATGTGGGAAAGCAAGAGCCCAGCCCATCGATGCAGAGAGCTTCTATTGTATAATCAATGTATAATTCATTAGTAGGTGAATAAAGACTGGAATAGCTTATTGCTGATGTAACAGGGCTAAAAAGAAAGCGAGCATGTCCGTGAGCAAGCTGGTGCACACGGGGGTTTAAACAATAGCACTTAGTGATGCTGAGGGAAGAGAGGGGGGATTTTGCCTTGGGATAACATAAACAACCCAGCCAGCCGGCTGCCAGCGACTCCAGGGAGAGCAACGCAGGGATCCACATCTTCCTGGCAAAAATGCTGGGAAGGATCCTTCCTTTTCCCTTGCTGGAGTCTAAGGGAATAGCATCTGGTAGACAGGAGGGTATTAGCTGTGGGTGGGCACCTCCGGGCTTGGCTGAAAGTATTTGTCCCAAGATGTGCTGATTCCTTGCAAGCTGAGCGACCGCCCTGTATCTCTTCCAGATAAAGACATAGTTTTTTTTTCCTCAAGACCCTCCTGGCAGGGGTAGATATGCAGATTGCCTCCAGGCATTAATTTGTTTGACAGAGCCCCAAAATGCCGGGTGACTGAAGATAGCTCTGGATTTGTGCTGGGGGTGAGAGAGACGGCACGGTGGGGCATGGAGCAGCCTCACTGGCAGGCCTGCAACCAGCCATGGGTTTGGCAGCTACGCCTGAAAGCTGCAAAACATGCACCATGTGTGTTTTTCCAAAACATCCTCCGAGGCTGCCCCAGGGCTCCCCCTCCTTGCTCCTGTGCAATCCCCCACCGTCCTACCTGGTGCTACATCTCCCAGCAGACAGGGTTGATTCTCGCTGCTGGTTGCTCAGCATCCCAGAAGAGGAACTACACAGTTAAGAAAAAAATCCCTTTTCACCCCAATATAGCATTTTACTAAGAGAGAGAACTGCAACAACACTTCATGTGAAACTTGCAGGGCATGTGTGATCCGACCGTGTATTCAAAGCAGCTTCTGACCTTACCTACCTTCAGCTGTGCTGGCGGAGATCTGCGTGGAGCATCTACCGCCTCTGGCTGTATTTCTAGAGCGGAATTATAGCCAGCTGCTTTTGCAAATGCATTGCTTCTGCACCTGGTTGAAAAAAAATATGTCTATCAACTATTTCTTCAAAAAATATTTCCTACGTCTGAAGCTTGGAAACACAGCTTTACCTTGTCAGGAGATGGCTTTCTTACCATCCCAGCACTGCAGAGGTCCACCCAAATTTGCCAACTTATAAGGCTTCGGAAGGACTTGCTCAGCCGTACCTCCTTTAGGAGCTTGCTACAGGCATGAACCAGAGTTGCACAGCAAAGGGGCTGTTGCACGAGGAAGTTATATTTTGACGGCAGTGGGAACTGGCAGACACACAGTCAGTAGGGTAGGAAATAGCAAAACATTTTGGAGCCAAGCCAGCGCACCACAAGGCTAAAAGATTCCCACTCGCCTCACCACCTCTAGAGAGTCAGTAAATTGCTTAACCTGTGCTTTTCACAAGTGCTCTGAGCTCCTCAAGTTTTTTCCAGGTACTGAAAAAACCCGATTTGCAGAAGCCTTGAGCATCCTCAGCTACTGTGCAAAGCTGCACCCTGCTCACCTGCAGTTCTGCATGAGAAGTACGTTGAAAACGCGGCATCTGCTGCCCTCGGAGCAGGCGCTGGGAAAGCTGCCCTGGCTCATAAGCAAGCTGTGGTCGGGCCACCCACGGGCACGCGGTGAGCCCCACGTAAAGCCTCAGGGGAAATAAATGCTCACGCTGGCAGAGCAGGACCTGAGCGGTGTGTGGGCAACGAAGGATGGAGAGCAGCACAAAAGGCTTCTTGCCACTGCCGTGGGCTGATGCTCCCCAGCCCCCTAGGTAATCACCTGGCCTTAGGTTGCTCCCTCTTCCCGTGTCCTCAGATAGAGCTGGGGGTTTGTCTAAAATAAAAGGAAAAGGGTAACGCATGAGCACAGGGTAATGCATACTGATAGGGAGGCCAAACTGAGATTGCCCGGGTGACCTTAGTGGAACTACTTGATAATTGTTGGAGCTTAGTTGACAATTAATTGGAGCCAATTCACAATTAAACATTTAACTTTGCACCTTTGGTCTCCCTTTAATTTTTTTTTTTGCTCTTGCCTATGCCTCCATAAATAGGGATTTCTTTCCTACTGGAGTCTGAGTGTTGACATGCTTATAACAGCCAGCTTCCGCCTGTGCAAGCCCCAGGAAGGCTCAACGGGTCTGCAGGTGTTTCCTAGCCTGGCTGCTGGCTTTGCATCCCCACTACTCAACTCTATGCTCTTATCCTGACAAAATCTCTGTCTTGCTCTTCTCAGTACTGGGTAAATCTCAGCAGCGCTTACAAATAGGTTCCTGGGGTTTTGCTCTGGTTGCACAAGAGCTGTAAATTGCCCATAGCGAGCAGCAAATTAGGGACTGGTAAGTGCAAGCACATTGACTGCAGGACAGGGATTCTTTGTTGGCACAGGTGTAAAAAAAACCCTCTTGACACCTGCCTGCCTCGCAGCTTCCATCCAGCCATCCCTGGGTACTGCCGTTTCTACGACTATGAACAAAATGGTAACACTGCACTTTTCTGCAACAGGTTTCTAAAAACCAAGGAGTTGACGGTATCCACTTTCCTGCTCCTGAAAATAACAATGGGGTGGCACTGCAGGGCGGCAGGAGCCCCTGCTACTACACACAGCACGAGCTCTGGTAGAAGAGCGTGTCCGGCTGGGCACTGCTCTGCCACCACTCATTAAAGGTGCTGCTCCCTGCAGGGGAACTCCAGCAGTGGGTGAAATGGGAATAAAGATCATGAGATGGCCAGCGCGTACATCCAGAACAAGGTTTGCTTTTTTTTTTATTATGGTTTGAGTATTTTGTATCAAAAAAATTACCTAAGCCCCATGGTTGGCTATGAGAGGAAGAAAGGGAACTTCCAGCTCCCTGGGACAAGAAATTGCACACTTCCAGTCCGCTGCTTATTGGGAAGAAGAAACGATGACTCTCCAGGCATACTATTCCCTTGTGAGATGGTTTGGTGCAGGTTATGTTCTCGTCCCTGCCACAAGCAGCGGAGGTCATTACAGAGGTGTGAAAACAGCAGCTACGCACACACACCCCCATATGGCCAGTGCTGGAAAGGTGCTGCCTTCTGATGAAGTTTCAGTGATCCCAAGTGATTCAAGGGAAACAAGAGCTGGGGGAGGGGGATATGATAGCCTTTCAGGTTTCTTTATCATATATGTGCTACTCCTGTCCATAATAATCCCTTTACATTAAAAATTGACCCGGGAAGGAGGAGCATCTAAAGCTTTAGCAGTCCTGGTGGTGAAGCTTCAAGAGATTTTTTCACTAGTTGATGAGGCTTAAGCGGGTAACCCACACCAATAACATAGACTCCACTGATTTGCTCGATCTCCGATGTTTTTTGATGTGGCAGAACATCATCAGTTGTCTAGCCAATACAGAGCGGTGGGCAAGACCTGACTACCTAGTGTTTAAAAAAGTGAAACCGTAGAGATTTCTTTTGTATACATACTCTGGTCTTACTCTGCTTAAACGCGTCCTTAAGCTTTTTTCCTGCCCCTGCTTGCATTACTCCTCACGAGGTACCTCCTGCTGCCCCAGCAGCTGGCCAAGGGTAGGATGAGGCTGATGAGGGGCTCCTTTTCCTCCAAAGGACCAATGCCATTCTCTCCCCCTTGGGTGCTAAGGCACGCTGCTGAGACAGGTGAGCACCAGCTGCCCAGGAAATATCTCTTCCCAGCACTGAAAGAATTACTGAGGGCTCTCCATGACGCAAACCCCCGAGCAATGCAGGCAGCCTCATGCACGGCAGAAAAAGAGAAGGAATGATGGCCTTTTGCAAGAAATTCATCTTTATTGAAGCAACCATGTCACATGAGCTGCCAGCTGGCCTGAGGAATAACAATAGCAGTGGCTTGGACAATAGCAGCTGGACCTCACAAGGGAGATTGTCTCTCTCCAGAGAGTGATATACTTAATAGTACATACATATATATATAGAAAAAAGTGAAAAAAGTGAATCTCTTCCCACTGCTAGAAACTGGGTATGTTGGCAAGTGCACATCACCACTAAATCCCTGCTAGACCGAGGAACGTTGGTGACTGCCAGGAGGTAGCTTGAGTAATACTCTGGAGCAGTTTAAACTTGATCCGGCTTCCAGTGAAGTCAACAGTGAAGCTCCACTGGTTCCAAGGGAGTGGGATGAGGAGCGATAGACCTTTCCCCTGCCCCCAGCACAATTCTTTCCAATGCAAGATATCTGCAGCCACGTTAAAATGCTAACCAGGTGCTGTAGGCTGTACTGCTGTTCTTGTACGTGTAGCAGCCCCTGCCAGGACCTGTCCTGAACATCAGCATGGGGGTTTCCACATTTATCTCAATAAACAATTGCTACTTACTGTTTGTCATGGCTAAAAGCCACAACGAAGGAGAGGGGTGAAAGCTGTTGTTGGGTCAACAGACATTTCACATAGCCATGTAGTTTACAGCAGGTTTTCCAGCAGGTGCTAAATCTATTGCAACAATCAGTTTCAGCTCAGAAGCGGCTCTGCCTCCTTGCAGTGAGGGCAAAGCACGCCCAGGAGCTGTCGTTTGAGCCAGACTGAGAGCAGAGTTCTTCAGCTGGTTGAGGCTTTTTAATTTTCTGTTTATTATTGATAAGGTGATGTAAAGAGGACATGGAGTTGGACATTGTATTGTTTGACCTGGCTGGAGATCAGTCCTGTTCTCTTATAGTTTTAAAATTCAGTCCTGCATGTATGTGTAATATCAAAGTCCTTTGTATTGCACAGCAGCGTGGTGGGTTAGTGACACTAGATAAACACAGAGCTAAGGCTGAAGCTGAACAAGCCCCTGTGAAATCAGTGTGGCATCAAGCTCTAAGAGGTTGACTAAATCCTAAAAATTAAAAAATAATGGCGTATTGCATTAGCAAGGAGGAATAACAGAGGGATGTGTCCTTATGCTGGTCATTTCTTTCAAAGCTCATGCACTGCTTTCTGATTTTTTTCCTGATCTCTACTAAAAGCTCCATAAATCTGGCAATATTTGAAAACAAGGGAAAAATGGTCGATGGTCATTGGATGCCTACATACTCGAGCATGATCAAAAACATGCCCAAAGTCAATCATTACGAGTGTCCAGGCTAGGAGAGCACATTTCCCGTCAGCGATGACACACTTTGTGTCCATGTATTTGCCGATAGCACAAGATCGGTCCTGGGCTGCAATCCAAAGCCATCTTCCTAGAAACGTTGCATCTTTGGGGGTCACAGGGAACTGCTCAGATGACAGCACAAGAGAAGCTTGGTTTAATGCTGTGATTTTTGCTGTGCTTTTCTCTCCATTTTTGTCCTAAGCGGGCTCTTTGTGTACTGCTTGTGGAGCTACAGCCCGTACATCCCCCGGTGAGGCGACCTGCATCTCCGAGCCCAGGCGCGTGTCTCAGTCCTTGTCTGTTTTTGGCGAAGGTTTTGGACTCCTCCTCCTCAGAGCATCTTCCGCTCTGACCAGCTCGGAAATGCACGACAGCTCGTAGTGCAGGAAGGGGAAACATGTGATGCACGTCCCACTGCCTGACTCCACGCAACGCCTTCCCAGGGGATTTTGTGGGTGACTTCAGACATCTTCGTGCACTGAGCGCTGGCTCTACCTGGTAGGGGTGCCCGGGCGGTGGGTTTCTACCTCTCTCGCAAGTTGTATTTGCCTTTCCGCTCCAGGTTGCTGCTGAAGTGGATGGAGAACCAGAGGAATGAAGTCAGGATCATCCCATAAACCTAAAAGGAAATACATGAGACGGGCGCACAATTAAATGCCGAGCTGATTATGATGCTCCAGCTGTGCAAATAAGCGATGATAAATGTTGCCTGTTAGTCCACTTGGTACTTCTGAATTTATGTATCAGGATGTCACATTTTTCTTGAGAGCTGTTTTCCAGTAAAATGGTGAACACCAATTCCAGCACGGGAGAAAAAAAACCCCAACTCGTGGTTAAAGGATCTAATTGGAATTAGCACAGTATGGCTCAAACCTGGTCCTACAAATACTGAGAAATGAGATGAAACCAGGAAATTCAGATTTCAAATTCCTGCCACAAAACATTTCTCTATGCAAACAAACATATCTCTTTCATAAGAATAGCCTTTTGTAAAGATAACATAGGGAGAAAAAAACAAACCTCATGGATCGTTTGGAGTAAAAAACCCAACAGAACAAAAAAAACTCTAACAAAACCCAAAGCTCACCCCATGCACGTGCATGGTTGTGAATGCAGAGGACAGTCTGCTTCCTCTGTATTGCAATACTCTGCTTGGCGTATCACACGTCAGGATTTACACAGGCAAGGTATCAAAGGTAGGGCTGCTGTGGGAAGGATAACAAGGGCTGTAACAACATGTTCTTTCCTAAAAGTCTGCCTTAACTGCAAGCGCCTTTGCTTGCAGCTTGATCTGGGGACATGTGTGCATTGTTGGCCGAGGGACAGTGACATCAGAGCAGCTATAGCCCTCATCACGCGCTTCCTTTGCATCCTGCCATCACACTGGTGAACTGTGCAGCGAGATTTCCTCCAGCACGCACTTCAAAGACAGACGCCTTATCTGGCTATAGCATCAGGCTGTGAAAAAAAAGATATATACAATAAAAACACTCCCACTTTTGTCTGAATGTAGCTGCAGTGAAATTCCTCCCATACCTGAGAAAAATTACTTTACATTTATAGCTCCATAGCAATGCTTGACGGTTTTCGTAATTTACTACTAGCAGTATAAAATACAAAAGTGTTTGTTCCTCTGGGTTTTATTTCGATGAAGAAGAGTCTTCTAACCCATAATTGTGCCACGTGGGACACAAGTAGTAAAACAACCCCCAAACACACATTCAGTCAGGAAAGGTCGCTGTAGCGGGGGAGCAGCATGGAGATATCACAGCAGATCAAACCTCCCTTCTTGGCGAAGAAATGAGTCTCCTGGCGTGTACTCTTTTCTGGCATGCCTCATCACACATGTAGGGCCCTCATGTAGAGGTAATTACAGTGATACACCTCTGCCAAGCAGTGGGTGGGCACATGAGCAGGCTTGTTTTAATTAGCAGCCCTCTCCAGCTATGAAGGGACTGTCCCCATGCAGCCACTGAGCCCCCTCACTGCTGAAGGACATACTCCTCTCACAGCATTTCATTTTTTCTTTTGTCCTCCCCCAAATAAGACTCACAAATTCAGTACATACCCTTTATACCCAAGCCATCCTCTGAAGATGATCCTACCCCTCCTCTGTAAGATCCTCCTTCAAAGACGACGCCTGGGAGCCCAGGCACCACGCTCTGCTCCTCTCCTTTGCAGCCTGCTCCTTATGAGCCTGTGCTTCACCCACCCACTGCCCGAGAGGCAGGTTCATTAGTGGTCATTAATAGGATGAGACCTGCTCTTTCTGCACAGCTCTCCAGCTCCACTGCTGATGCTCAGTAGCTTTCAAGACCTTCCAGCTCTGGCCGTACAAAGCGACTTCCCAGGCTGAGCTGGGAGGCAGCCAGCAAGCGCTGGGCAAGGAGAGGCAGTAAGTTTCCTAAAATACGGAGCTTTTACTGTGTCTCCTTTTCCACAATTGCTGCTGGTTTCCTACCTGATCCACAAGCCCTGCACCAGGTGACACGGCCTCTCGCTTGCAGAAGAAGACATGCAGGCAAGCCTGGGTGGATGAAATGCAAATGCTGCTGCAGCCCGTTCCTGCTGCTCCTTGCTCCCAGCTGCCATGCCTAGTCTGGGCAGAAAAACCATGCAGCGAGCCTATTCCTGAAGGAAAACTCCTCCATCCATCAGCCTGGCCAAGACAGGTCCGGGCCCTTTCCTAATTTCCACGGTGGAGTCCACCACTGCTTGTTTCTCTGCTGCCCATCTCCAAAATCACCCCAAATCCTAGCTTCTGGGGGCTAATTTAGGACACGCTTTCCCTGCTGGAGCCTGCCTCTCGGGGCCAAAACGTGAAGGAACAGACACAGCTACCGTGAAGCCAATGGTGATGCCCAGGAGCGTGAAGACAAAGTCCATGTGCTTCTTCAGGAAGTCCTGGATCTCTCGCAGGCAGTCCTGGGAGGAGAGAGACACCCCTTGCAGCACAGCAGCAGCTTGGTGGGGGGCTTTGTCTCCCCAACAGCACTTGCCACAGCTGCAGATAGAAAGGGAGGCAAGAGAAGGATGCAGCATTGCACAGCTGGGCTGCTCCGTGGGCAGCTCTCCTTTTTTCCGCTGCTTGCTGCAACTTGGGAAGACAAAGACCTGCGGTATATTTTCTATTACTACAATATGCCCAGGATTTTCTTGGTATGATGCGTTTCAGACTGTGGGGGATGTGTATGCGCACAGGTAAGCGTGGTCATGCACAAGCTTTTTTCTTTCCACCCACTGGAAAATGGAAAGAGGGAAGTGAAAAGATGGAAAAGCAGAACACACCATAATGCTAAATATGTTCCCCAAACATACTAATGAACAGCTCAATTTTGCAAAGTGTCGCAAGCATTAATATACATTAGCCTAAGCATGCCAGCGGCCCCACGGAAATCCGGGAGGCATTAGCCAAGAGAGCCATTTCAAAAATGCAAGAGCATGCCCTTGATGGAGTGATTTGCAGGGTGAGGTAAGAGTGCTCAAAGCCAGAGAGTGAATGTACTGCAGCTACCAAACTGCGGTTCCCCGGGCTGCAAAATGCATCCTCCCACCCACCTCCCCCAGCTCGTCACCCGGGGAAATGCAAACCATTAGCAGGGGGGAACAGTGTCACCACTACGGTACCAGGTTTTGCTCTGCTTTCCCTTCCTGCTCTTTGAGCCGAGTTCGACCCTGCTTTGAGATGTGACGTTCCCGGAGGCAGCGCTTTGAAACGCTGCCCTGCGGGCTGACGCGTGCCTGCGCATCATGGCGTCCTGTTAGCGCTTGACATCTTTGCCTAACAACAATGTTTTTGTATAGCTGTAGCCACATGGTTTTGTTTTTCCTAGGGACAACACACATATTGATGCTGGCAGCTTTAGCTCCTTCAGCTGATTTCGCTACTCCAGTGGAAGAAAAATAATCATGCAATAGATTTGCTCAGAGAGTATGAGGTCTGTGTTGCAGTTTCAGCACAGAGGCAGTCTAATACTGGTAGCTTCTCCGTCAGCCCCACTGAGATACTGCAAAGAGGAGGAATGAAGTGTATTTGATGAACCTACTGCTGGACATCATCTTCCTGCTTCATGAGTTTCTCATTTTAATACTGGTCTAATGCCCTGGGAAAAAGGAATCACAGCAAATTCCACATTTGCTGTTAGTGGGATACTTTTTAAGCCTCAGAAACCAGTGTCACGTGGAAAAGTCCAACAGCATTTTTTGAGCTCAGACACATGCCCATGATATCTCATACTCTCTGCAGAGGCAGGAGATGAGGAGGAAGCTGGAGGGAGGCAACAGGCTGCCAACACAAGCATTTCGAAGGCTTTCTAGAGCTACGAAAAAAACTGCATCTGTAGGTCTGAGACCTGCTGATCCACCGGAGCTCCTCCACCAGGTGAGATGCCTCCCTATTGAAACAATAAAACCACAACAAAACAAACCCCATAGCAACCCCAAACCATGAAAAAGCCACAATTCTCATTAGCACTTAAACACCAGTGAGGTTTTAACAGTTAGCGAGTAGTGGCACAACCCCACTGTGGGGTGGAAGAAACCTTTCCCTTACCTGTCCCGCATCGCGCACCTGGCCGGATGGGCACGTCTTGCGCTCAACGTTGGCCGTGTCCCCAAATGGAGAGTGCTTCCCACAGCACAGGAACTGGAAGAGAGGGAGAGGTCTGCCAGCCGCCCGCCGGAGCTCTCCCCTCGCCACCAGCTGCTGCGGCGGGAGGTGTTGGCGATGGGCCACCCTTCCTCCCTGCTGCCCCAGGCAGGGCTGTACAACCAGGGCTGCAAGGAGCGAAGCAGGTAGGTATGCAATCAACAACTGTGGCAATGGAGGTTAAATTCAGAGGAGGTGGATGGACCTGGCCCCAAACTTGCCTGTGCTCCTCCAGGACTGCTGCCTGGGGCTGGGGCCAAGCCATCCCTCCACAGTCACACCAGCTCTCACAGTGGCTGCTCTGCAAAACCCAGGGATGCACAGACTCATTTTTCCAGTGCTTGTTATGGGCTGGGGAGCATCCCCAGCAACACCCACTGTGGAGCTGGTTTCCTATAGCCAAGGGGAACTGGTCAGCTGGGAGCTCTAGCAGAAGGAAAAAACCCCAAAACAACAAAAAAAACCACAAACAAGGAGCAGAAGGACTGTTTCTCCATCAATTAAAGTGGCTAAAATAAGCAACCGATGAAGCCGGGTATTGTGCCTGGTTCTCCTTGCCAAGGGGGACTCAGGATGTGTTGCTCCACAGCCCTGCAGAGCAAGCAGCACCACACCTGATTATGGCTCTGAGGGCCACCACCATTGCTGCAATGAGAAACATTTGCTCTTTTCTGCGTTTTGAGAAGCATGGATGAAAGCAGCTTTGGAAAGTACTTGTTACAATGATTTAAGAAAACACAGAAGGATAAAGGGAGTTGCATGGGAGGTGTCTGGAAACAGGCGAGTGGAACTGAGCTTCCCGCCCAGCGCTGCTGTATGCAATGAACTCACTACCCAAACAGGCCCTGCTGCGTGAGGAGACAGCATCTCCTTTACTCAGTGGGGACTCGGGAGTTTCTCACCACGGGGGACATCCTCACTCACCTCCCGTGGCTTTGAGGGCAAGAGTCCTCCCTGTGCTCTGGGCAACCACCCTTGCTCACCTGCTGAGCTACAAAGAAGTCCCCTGTGCCAATAGCATCCTGGGTGGTGGTTTTGGGGAGCTTGCTAGCAGCCTCCAGCATTGCAAGAGGTCATGTAGCCTCCAGTACTCCTCAGCCATAGGCTCAAGGGTAAACAGAAATAACCAAGTCCAAATACTTCTGCCGGACAATGTAGAATCCCCCTCTCTCTCTACCTGACCGGGGACACCAGAGAGGTGTATACCCACTTTCTCGTACCACAGACAGGGAGCACGGCAGAGGGCCTGCTGAGACAGACAATATATATATCAGCTATAGATTATATATATTTTATATAAAAAAATATAAATATATATCAGCTTGAAGATCTTGCACCGGAGCGATGCTCAGGTAGGTGGCCCTTTCCTCCTGTTGATAATCTGGTTGGTCAAACCTGGGAAAGGAAGAGTAGGAAGGAAGGAACAGACTTCACAGCAGGCTGGAAGACTCAGTTCCTGAGGGAAAACGGCACTGCAGCATCCACGAGGCAGAACACAGGCATCAGCCCCAGCCTGCTGAAACCATCAGGAAGACACCCCAGGGCAAGATTTTCTGCTAAGGCTGAAAGACTACTTACTGCTTCGTGGATGGCAGTCAGCTCATGCCTCCTGAAGCTGGAGGCGTTCCTCCTCACCTCCTCATACACAAGGTCGTACACATCCATCATGCTGTCTTCCACCTGCGATGAAAGCAGAGATCTGTACACGGAAGACACTGACTGCGGTCGTCTCTGGAGGGAAATACGCTCCTCTTGCATCCCCCCAGAAGGTCTCCCAGGTATAGCGAGACAAGTAGTGCAGCCATTAAATGACCACCATGCAGCAGCAGGAGCTTGTGTACAACCCACCACGCACCAAGGGGCACCTGCAGCATGGCAAGTCCCATGAGAGAGGCTGTGATGCTACACATGGATCCTTTGGCATCACGCCAGGGTCTCACCAGCTGATGACTGGAGCTTTTGGCCAGTTTTGGATTTAGGGTCAGAGAAGAACTCGGGTGCCTGTCACCAGTGTGCCTCCAAGTCCCTCTGCCAGGCAGGGATGACACCGTCTCCCTGTCCTGATGGGTGACTGTAAGGACAGGCACACATGACCGTGAGATGCTAAAATAAAGAGGTGAGAGGACCTCAGATGGCTGGCGTTATTCCAGCGATGGAGGAGTTCCTCCAAATAGAGCCAAAAAAATGAGAGTGATTCAGTGGTGAATCAGACCCTAAATATTTACCAAATGTGTGAGAACTTTCAGCTTGACAGATCCCAGCCAACTCCCGCTTGGGTTTCAAAGGGAAAAAAATACAACAATTGCCTTCAGTGCCTGGAGTCAAAACCTTATTTCTTCCTTTCGTTTTCCCTCGCTTCCTCACCAGCACCGATCCGAGCAGGCCTGCAGGCAGCGCTTGGCTTTCAGGAGGGAAAAATCAATCAGCGAGACAGCGGGAGCGGGTAGCCACGCGGGGAGGGATGGGCACTCCGGGGGCAGAGCCATCTCTCAGCAAGGCTTTTCAGCTCAGTCATAAGGGGCTGTGCTTGGAAATTACTCTAGGGGAAAGAAACCCCAACGCCGTGTGCTTGGGTGTGAAACCAGGGTCATTCGAGGTGATTACTGCTACCACTGCAATATCGCTGTACCCCACCTGGCTGTCCAAAATAGAAGCAACTAACGGAGGTTGATAACCAGGGAGGGGAGAGAGGGAGGTTGAGAAGATTACTTGTATCCGAGTCTGCTCCGTGCCACCAGGAATAGAGTTTAAAGGCTCACATTGAAAGACTTTCCATGGCTATCAACATGGCATAGAAGCGGATGGACTTAGGGGTTTCTCTGCATTTATCTGCGGCAAAGCTGCCGTCCCCCCAGGATGCTCCATCACCCGTCACGGAGCAGCCGGTAGGTGAGGCAGGAGCAACCCAGATTTAACAAGAAAGGTCAGATGATGGACAGGGCACAGATATTTTGAGCCAAGGAAAAAATCCCCTGTAGCAAGGTGTGAGATGCTGAGCTGTCCCACACAGGTGAGGAGGGAAGATGCTCATTTTGTCATCCCCATGTGTCAGAGTGCATCGAGCAGGATGGGCACAGCAGTAAGATAAGATCTCTAGCAGACTTGTGCACCATCCTTCCCCTAAGCAAACCTTAAACCACGATAAAAAGGAAAACAACCAAGCTTTTCTAACTTCTTGTGGGCCATGAAATAGCTTTCCAGCAGCAGCAATTAAATAAATGGATTCAATAAAAAGAGCATCCATTTCCACTGAAGAACTGGATTAGAATAATGAAAAAAGAATAATCTTTTGACCTCCTCTTGTGGCCTCGTGTTGCTGAGGAAGGAAGGAAGGAAGAACAGAGCAAACTGCTTCCTAATGCAAGAGATTTTTGAATACCTTTTGAATATCCCAACCCCACTCTAAGATGCAGGAATAAAAACTATTTTGTGTTGTGACAATGTACATATGGATCTTGGTAAGGTAATGGTGCTGCATGTGCAATTTTTGCTTTTTCATATTTATCACTAGGCTCAGGATGCTGAGCTTCCCTCCAAAAGGCCTAAGTTTTGATGACTTAAAAAAAAAGGGGGGGGGGGCAGTTCAAGCAAGTTGCTAGGTTCAAGCAAGGATTCAAGGGTTGAAAGCAATCCAGAAGTCTAACATTAAAGGTCTGCTGAACACTGGGCCAGGAAATTCTGAGACAGGTAGTTTTAAGCCCTCTGCCTTCCCTGTGCACATTCCGCAAAACCTCACAAAAACTGGCAAAAACGCTCCTTTGACTGCAGTGAGTTTTGGGCTGGATCTGGCTGCTTACTTTACAACTGTATTCAACTTAAACCAAGGTAAGATGAGACTTTTTCCAGTGATGTTTCATCTGCAAAGACCATCCCAGCCTCCCTAGCAGTAGAGCAGGCTCTGACCACACCACCAGAACCAACTCACACTGCAGGAAAGTCAATGCTCATTAGTGTTCTGTCCTGATAATAAGCCTCAGGGCCCAACTGAGGCTGATGTCCTCCTCAGCAGCTTCTCAGGTGGTCGTGCTGCACTAAGCAGCCTGGGAGGAGGGCAGGTGAGCTGCCCGGTTGTTGGCAGCTGCTGGCCATTGCCCATAGCCTGCAGCAGTGGCCAGACTGGCAAGCTCCTGCTGGCTGCGTGAAACCACGAGAGGATCGATTTGACCAGGAGAGGTCCTGCCTGATGCAGTGGTGCACATTTGCACCTTCCTCATTATTTTAGGTACCATGCAATGACATTAAACATTGAGACTAAGGCTGTTTGAAGAAAAAGAGTGGCTAGGAAAGAATTGAAGGAACAAGATTGCCATAACAAAGCTATGGCAGAAAATTATCCCAATTGTTGGAAACAATAAGGGAAGAAACCACGAGCAGTCACTGTTTCACAGCCAGCTCGACTACAGCGATGGTGATGATGATGAGGGTAATCTCCAGGTATGTAATGACTCCTAAAGACTTCAATTGCACCCTGTTTCTGAGCTTGCTTGTGAGCTGGCTTCTCGGTTATTTACTGATTTTTTTTTTTTTTTCATTTTGTCAGGCAGCCTCCAAGAACTGAAAGCACAAAGTGTAAAATTAAGTGTAAAATGTTTTATAGCAATAATTTCCTTTTAGAATGTGTGTCTGGGCAAGCCTAAGAGTACAATTTACTGTTAAGTCGTTCTCAGCATTTCTATCTAGCAATTATATCAAGCATTTATATCCAGCTATTATCTGAATACGCTATTCAGGTCCCAGTAAGGGAATATCAAACTACAAAACCATTTTTTAAAGAGTGAATTGACTGTAGTTCTTCCGCATCATCTTTCTGACTTTTTCTAGGATCATTTGATTTTGGAGGGGAAAATTGCTGCCTTCATACAACGTGGCAGTCTGTTTTCAAAGACTACGGCAGACAGCTTTCTCATTAAACATTTCAGAGGTAGGTGTAAAGTATTAAATCTCAGTATTTATCACTGGCTGTTTCCTTCTGTGCAGGAGATCAGGCCACAGAGCATATGAGAGGTCTGGTTCAACAAGGAGACATACAAGAGCAAAAAAGATTGCACTAACAAACCATCATCTTAGCAACTTTTGTGCCTGGGATGGGGTTACGTTTATACTCAGAGCTGCAGCCGAGCTCTGAAGCTCTGATCATGCATGGCAGTATCTATCCAGCCCAAAATGGCATGCGAACTCATGCATGCCTAATGACATAAAAAATAAAACCTGAAAGCATGAGACAAAGTCACCAGATGGTTTCATGACCTATCTTTATTTGCAACATTATTTTATCCCCCAGATGCAAGTTCATCCCCGTATTTTCCTTCGATCTAGGACATAACACAGTGAAAAGCTAGACTGCAGCACTGCTTTGTGCCATCCTTGACAGATTCCCATTGCACACTCCACTGACGGGCAACTTTCAGTCCATTGCCTCAAAATAATTTTCTTTTTCCATTTCTTACACCAGGTGTTGGAGGAAAAAAAATATTAAAAAAAATCAGGGTGCTTTCTCTCACGGTTAAGCAACAGGATGCCGTTTGAGTGGTTATGCCAATAGTGTTAATAACGTGGTTTCAGAAAACCACAGCTGTGCCCCATCCCTTAACTCAGAGAGTAGTTGGCACATAATGGACCAATACAGCTGGAGGAGAGAAAGTCTGTCTGGGCTTCTTTTTGAAAGACCTTACACTCCCCCCACACATTAGCATCATTATGGTCAAGTGCATTTTCCTGTTCCTAGTGACATGCTGTGACCCACTGCTGGAGGAATATTTCTGGATGAAGCTCTCCCTTAGAAGGAGACTGCGCCTGCGATCCTCTTCAGTAAAAACCACTAAGAGCTGAAGATGAAGCATCAGCTGGGCTTTGGCTTAAGAAAAATCTCCAGGTTAAGTGATATGGAGGTCACACCTTACAGTCATTCTTTTCCTGGAAGATGCTGGATGAAATGTTCCAACTCTAAATTAGTCAAATAATTGCTGCCTCCCATTTCTGTCTGCATTCCTTAATGAAACATTCATTTAGGGATGATATCGATGGGTTGTTGGACACAACAAATGGAAAATCACCACTGAGATTGATGCGGCTGACTCCAGCTGACTCAATAGAGTGGCATTTTTTACTTAAAGTAAAGAAAGAAGGACTTTTGAGCTTGTTTATCATCCTCTAAATCCTTTATCCCCCAAGAAGCAGAATTTATGACTGCAGGAAGGCATTTACTCTAAGCCATTAATGTTTTTGCCCTTGGCTATTAGAAACTAAAGCAAATTTCAGTCTTACCTCCTTCAAGAGGAAAATTGACATTTTTGACTTGGGTTATTTATCAAGGATAATTTTTACCTGTAACTGGATTTGGAACAGAAAGATCAGACGAGGAGGTCAGCCTTCAGTTCCTGATCCCTTTGCAAGCCAGATGTGTCAATGAATCCCCCTCCCACTGCCGGTGAATACCTGTGCCTAGACAACCTGAGCTAGTCACTTCGATGTGTGTTGGAAAACTAATGTAGACTCGTACCAAGAAGAATGGTCTGAGACCTACTCAGTGAGCCATCTTTGCAACAGTTGTTGGCCAAAAATCTCTCTGAAGAGCTGGAGCTCAAGGAGAACATAGTGAAAGAAGATGTCAGGACTGTCTCAAAGACAAGCCCACCTCTCTCCTTCCTGCTAACAGGAACACTCTTGACATGGCAGAGGAGGAAGGCAAGCATGGCAAGCAGAAGGAGGATCCTCCTCTCCTATGGCTCTTTGTGCCTTTGAGGTACCAAACCAACCACACGTGCTGCAGCCTCAGAAGAAACGCCAACCTCAGCACTTCATGTTCTTTCAGCGTCACCAAGAGGCACGTACTCCCTAGCACCACTCAGAAATATCCCTTCAGCAGCGTCTACCGCAGACTTCCTTGCTTAGCTATAAATCGCAAGTTAGTCAGTTAAGATGTGAGACTGGAATAAAGTGGCTGACCCACTCAAAATCCTTCCTTGCTCCAGTATGAAAAACACATCTGCATTTCACTATTTCTGCCTTCCCTCTCCTCCCCGGCATGCAGAAACGCACGTGTTCACAGCATGTCAGAAAGGAGGGGGTGCAGATGCAACTGCAGTGAAACAGAGGAGGGAAAACTGCTCCGGGAGCTTTAGCTGGATTGTGGAGCAACTCCCACCACTTGGATCAAGCACATGGTAAGACAGGCTCTGCCCGCTCCACGCTTCACCAGGCCTTCATTGCCGTATCTAACACAGTCACTACAACTTGCTGCATCTTTATGTTTCCTTAATAGCATGTCAGCTCCCCTCCTCTCTAGCCTTCCTGAAGCCAATCAATCCCAGCTGCAGAAACCCGGCCAGCGCTGCAAACCAAAGCGGCCTTTGAGGTCCCCTGTGGAAAACTGCACAAGGTAAGATGGTGCTGCTCCCCCTCTGACTGCTGGTGGTCACCGGGGACTGCTGATGCAAGAAGAGCAAGATCCAGATGAGGCTTTTAGCTAAATGGTCTTCACCTTTTCTTTCCAGTATATATAAATACATATATATTATATACAGATACATACACACATACATAATTTTTTTTTTAATAACTCATGCTCTTCCTGCCACTTTCTGGTATTGGAAGAGGGCCAGGCAACCCCTGACCATCTTTTGGTCCATCACTGAGCGAATACACAGAAGGAGAGAGAACAAAAACCATCATGGAACAAAAAATTCAGGAAAAGCAAAGCCTTACAAAGCTGTTTCTCTCCAATCCCAGTGCTTCCATCAGGTCATTGTGCAAAACATTTAAGACAGGAGGAAGTGCTGAGCTGTTACACTGCTCACTTCCTCCTCATTTCCCATCTGCACGCCCCAAACCAACAGCAAAAGTCTAGCCGAATGGGTGCTATACAACCCTCTCAGCCAGCGGGCAGGGGGACATCACAGCCTCATGCTCAACCAAGCCATAAACCCCCGAGGCCACCTCTGTGCTACTCAGATGCAGCCAGGAGCATCACTTTATGATTGTGGCAGAGCACCAGATGCTTTACAGGGAAGCACAGAAAACCCAGGCAAGCAGTTAATCAACACTGGTAAGTTTTTTCCCTAAATCCTCCAGATCTGGGGCTGCATCCCTTGTGAGTAACACCAGCCTCAGTGTACCAAGGTCCTCTTGGGATCTTGTTTTTTTTTTCGTTTGTTTGGTTGTTTTTTTAAACAAACTTTAAATACTTCAGTCCATTTTATAACAGAACTGCAAACCCAAAATGCTGCCAAGGACCCACACTAATCCTTTGAGCTCCCGTCATTCAGACACACAGTGCTGCAATTTATGAACCTCCCAACATCATGGTCAAATTACCTCAGTCATCACCCCCTCTCTCGCCGATAGTACTTGAAACCACTGCCAGGCAAGATTGCTTCCCAACAGAAAGTATTGAAAAACACTGAAAAGAGTTTTAGCTTAAAAGAAGTTGTATCTGCAACAGAGCTGGCCCCAGGGCAGCACTGTCACATCCGAGCTGGTGGTGGCTACCCCGCTGTGCTGAGGATCCTACAGCCATGGGAAGGTTGGATGTGCCACGGTGACAGCAACCATCCGAGTGGCCTCAGGTACCACAGCTGACGCTGCTGGAGATGGGAGCTCCAGCTAACACTCTGCCACGGAAAGCGGCAGGAGCGTGGCCACGTGGGTTCAGCATCAGGGCAGTGATAAATTATAAAACCCCTGAGTGCGAATGCCTGTGTGGCACGTCAGACAAAGGACAGCAGAGTCTTGCTGCAGGGAGTGGGCCATTATTGTGTGATGAGAACATAAAGGCCAGGAAAGAGTCACGATATTTAAAAACACTAAGGAAGGGGAAGGGTTTTCCCTTCTTTTTTGTTTTTTCCATAGAATTCAGAGACGGGGAAGAGCTCGGTGCTTAAAGTGATTGTGCCTGGTAGAATAACAGCAAGAGCAAGGGGGACATCAGATCATTCACAGTGTTTTGGCAGCCAAATCACTGGTTTTGAAAATGCTCTTGAAAGACACCCGCGAGTGGCTACAATCCTGATCCAGCCCCGCCGAATCAGAAAACAAAAGGAAACTACCTGTATGCTTCGGGTCTGGTTTCAGAAAGCACCTGAACACACCTTCGGCTTGTGCTTAAGTCCCATTAAAATCTCTAGGACTTAAGCCTGCCTTTAAGCATTGCCTTCAGATGAGAGGGACTGGACCCTGTAAGAATTTGCCCCAACACACACCACTAGTGGGAGCGACAGAAACAAACACACCCTGGAAAAAACCCAGGCTTGGGTTGCCGCTGGAAGGACCTCCATGATCCCACTTGAGAAATGACCTGGGATGTGCTGGGTTGCTCCTTGCACACCTGCAGGAACAAGCAATGCAGGTGCTGATTTTGAGCACGCAAAGACAGGATTGGCCTCCTGGGGACCCAGGCAATGCTGCATCTGGCATTGCAAAGGTGCTGGTTAGGAGGAAGAGCTGCAGACAGGAGAAGACCAGGGCAGATCCCATGTGTGGGGAAGGGAGCAGGGAAGCTGCTTCTTTCAAGAATGGGACCCGGGTGTAGTGATGCTCGTTATTTAACAGCTGCAACTGTTAATCCCAGCTTTGCACGCCATGCCCTGTTAGAAAATCACCACCTTGAAAGATACCACCTTGCTCACTAACAAAGCATAAAAGACTCTGTTTCTCCTTCCTAGCATGTGGAGGGGAGAGCAAATAGGTTCCTCTGAAGAAAGTTTCAAGCAGAGCAACACTGCAGGAGAACCAGAGTGTGCACGGGTGGTTTGGTTCCCCATCCCATAAAAAGCTAAATCCTCACATTTATTCTCCAAGTACATGCAGTGCAATGCAAAGAGGCTAATGCTTTTCTATGTGTGCGGAACCAAAAGCCACTGGTGAAACCTCCTTTTGAAATCACCCAGCAACTTGAGAAACCATTTGAAAATTAAGAGATTGCCATATCATTGCAGCCAGTGCAAATCCAAGCGACTTCTTCATCCAAAGGACATGGGGAATTGGGCCTTTATGTCGGAAGTAT
This sequence comes from Balaeniceps rex, assembly GCA_013401315.1. NCBI lineage: Eukaryota > Metazoa > Chordata > Aves > Pelecaniformes > Balaenicipitidae > Balaeniceps > Balaeniceps rex. The sequence goes on along the minus strand of VYZW01024834.1, from coordinate 386,110 downwards.
GGGCAACTATTTGCACCAGTGCTTAGTTTAAAATTTTCCCCTGAGTTGGGAAATCATAATTTAATTGGGTTTAAGCTAACGAATACCTGCAAACGAATATCTGTAACTAAAAAGCTTGTTCTGCTGCAAAACTCCTTTCACGTTGCAGCAATTTTATTTTTGTGGATTCACCCTGCCATCCTGACCGGCTTAGGGGGCTGGTGTCACAGGGCTGCTGGAAGGATCTTCTAAGATGCTCCAGAGAAGGGGAACAGCAGAAGATGAAGTGACATTGAAACTCCTCTGGCCTCTTTCACAGGGGGGCCCAGAACGAAACCCCAAGCCTATTTTTGTGTTGGCTAGCAAGGGTACCAAAAGTCTTTTATACCACAGCTGCAAGGCTACCCTTTCCTCCAGCCTCTGCAGGAAGGTTTTTAAAGCAGCAGTTAATGGGTGAGGAGAGAAGGAAAGCTGGGGAGGAGGAGGAGGAAGCAGCAGCCTTCCCCACCAGCTGTTCCAGATGTGGCATAAGTCTCTCCTATGTCCTTCTCCGCATCCCAGGTCGCAGCTGCATTGGGCTGCGCTGGGAATGACTAAAAGCCCTCACCTAAATAGGCAGTAGTTTGTGGCAAAGGAGCTGCCATAAAAATAACTTTGGAAAACAAGACTCAGCTCTTTGGCTTCAGGAATCACGACTTCCTAACGTGGCTGAAAACCAGCTGACAACCTCATCATTTCCATGTTTACCACAGCTGTTGCATCAAAGGTGCTCATGTAGAGGTCATCCTCCCTGCTCTCTCTTGTACGTCGTTCTCCCATTCGCTTTGATTGCACCACCGGTGTCGATCCTTAGACAGGTTTGTGATGCTTCCCTACCAAGACCACATTTCCCACCAGGACCATATTCTGGCCAGGTGGCCAACAGGGAGGGCAACCAAATGTGTTCCTCACCCTTGTGGAAACCCTTGTCTGCACTAGGCCGGACATGGAAAGGGATCAACTCTCCCAAGTGATTTGGGCCAGGCAGAAAAGCACACTAGAGTTTCACAGGGGCTTGGAGCCTGGGCTGGGGTGTTTCTGGAGCCATGGGATTGAGAGCATGGTGGGCCAGAGGTGAAGGAGGAGTGTTGGGTGCAGCAGGTGAGGATGGGGCCCAGGAACAAGCCGAGCTAGAAAATACTGAAACATGAATGGCTCAGCACTACAGCTAGCAGGAGAAAAGGTCCTTCAACAGCCTCCAGATTACAAATATTTTCATTTCTGATTTTCCTCCAAGCAGCTGACCTGCCCAGAGAAGTTTTCACACCTCTGCAAGTGACAGCAGCACCTTTTCTGTTGGCGCCGTTGGCTAAGAGGCAAAGTGTTTCTTTGTAAGCTGCGGGTAGACCCTAACGGAAAGGCTGCGTTATCCATGCTGGCAAGGCAGGGAGAGGATCTGGGATGTTACTCTGACTTATTTGTTATTCCCCATTTTGTTCACCATTTTCTTTGCAGAACCTACCAAGCAAACATGCTTTGGGAATGAGTAGTTTATTAGTCCCTCGTTAAAAGTACTTTAATGCAGACAAATGGATGAAAAGCAGCCTAAGACGACAGTACGGAGGAGGCCTGGACTTCACAAAACCCATTCATTGGCCACATGGATGGGTCAATAGAGCAGGAATAATTACGCTGCTGAACAGAGGGATCAACCGTTCAGGGTAAAGCACGATAAACCCCAGATTCATGATTTTTGCATGTCTGGTATAAGTTATTTTAATAATAAAGACAGGTGACACTGAGTCTATCTGGGATGCATGCAGGTAACTCGAAATTAAAACACATGGCATCTGTCTGAAAGAATTCATTCGGAGCTACAGAAGGTCACAAAAGCAGAAAAGAATGGGAAATGAGAAGATTCACATTTTGTTTACAGCGTGCGTGCTGAGAATATAGAATATTTACAAATAACTCTTCTTTTTCTCCTGTCCTGCATAGCTTCTCCATAAGAAGCACTGTAAAGAGGTCTCTAAAGGAATCACAAAGGCAAGAAAGACATCTTGCTTTCATCATGTTCAAATGACATTTCTATCTACCGTCTCTTGAAAATAACCATCAAAATAATTTTTCAACTGAAAATTGGGCTTTCCCATTTTAGATGATTTTCTATAAGAAGGGTCTGCTTTACAAAGGAAATTTAGAATTTTTTTTTTTATCAAGAGGAGTAAACCACTGAGAGCATCTGCCATGGTTTGGTGCAGGAGGGGCCTCCCATCTCCTGGCTTGCAGAGGGAGGGGAGGGCTCCGCTTTCAGCACTGCCTGCATTCGGCACCTCGCCCATGGGGAGGGAGAGGACGGGATCTACCGATGCCAGCTCCCAGCTGGCATTTCCAAATAGAACAGGCTGATTTTCTCTCTGTTTTTCACTGGGAAGTCAATGTATTTTGCACGGGAAAACTGCAAATTTTTGTTTTAGCCGTGAACACGGGGGCAGTAGCCCCTCAGCGCTCTCAGAGGCACTGATTCAGGCACGTGTAATGGGCATATTAATCCGTATTCAGTTTTACATCCCCAAATTATCTTCCTTTCTTGGTAGCTGTGTACATCCCATCAGGCTTACAAGACACCCGTCGATTTGGCTGAGTTTGATTTTTCCCCCCGTATTACCGCAATTAAGTGTTTCTGACACTACTGACATGCCGTAGGCTGGGGGAGGACATCTGCTTTAATTTTGCTTTTTGCTTTGAGAAAGTCAGACAAACAAACAGCTCTATAATGAGACTTCAGGAGTCTTCCCCCTGCTCCATTTGGTTTTCTGTGCCACTGCACTATGTCTTTCTGTCCTGGAGGGGCAGTCACATCTGCCTTTCTCTCTCACATCTGCATTTGTCTCACTGGTGAGACAGGTTACCTTTCAAGCGAAGCTGAATTTCCATATATTTTGTAAGTGACACTCCTAATTAAATCTTTCCTCATTTATATTCCCTGTTTCTCTTTGCATTTTAGAAAGCAGAGAAACCCAAGACGATCTTTAATGGAGAAACATTGTTGTCAGAAACACTGCTGGTTTTCTTTACCCAGAAAGTAAACATTTTACAAAACCCCCTCATTTTGCCTAGTGGAAACTGTTTTGCTTAAAGAAACCCAACCAACTACTAAAGCTAACCATAACACATGGGTGCATTTATGGGCAGGGCATTCAAAGCAAAAAAACAGGAAAAGAATTTGAAGTAAAAACAGATGTAGTGATTAAGAGATATACAGAGAAAGTCATTCTCTCCTTTAAATATTTTCAGCAAAATCTTTTTCTGAATGGCACATCCCTGTATTAACCTAATATACAACTTTTTCTTGCAGCCTTTTTACACCCCACTCCATGTTTGTGGATTACAAAGTATAACTAAATAGTCTATCTGGATAACGCAATTTCACAAGACCGATCAGACACACTTTCTGGTGCCGTTTCTCCTTTACTAACACAGCTTTTGTTTCAATCTCTCATTAAAAACTTCTGCAGAAGAAGGAGGAAACTGTGCTCAAGGCCTCCCTTCTGTGTTGGTCATGAGAACAAAATTATTTCTATATTAAATTGTTAGTTTGAAAATAACAAATTTTGATAGTTTTGCCTGAAACCAGGGAAAATATATGCAGAGGCTGTGGGAAGACTCTTTTTTGAATCTGCTTCAGCCAGGTAAGTGTAGAGATAAAAGATGCTGCTATGCCATCAGCACTCACCCTAACGTTTCCAAAGCAGCTGGACAAATCCACGAAGGAAAAATCCACTGAGAGCATTAAAGGCAAAGGCACCCGCAGGTGCCACTAGCAGGCACCTGAGCCGCAAGCTGTTGGCATCTGAAAAAGCATTGCTTTGTGCTCACTGTGTTTTTTTGCTCCTACCTTGGCCAACAGCGGGTGTCCCTCTCTGAGAGTGGGTACCTTTGGTCTGATCCAGCGTAGCCATCTGCATATTTCAAAGGATTTTCAACTACTGCGGCCACTGGTTAGCTCTGGAGAAACTTTCCAGAGAAGCAGAGCCTTACCCCTCACCTTAGCCTTGACTTTGCCCTTTATACTTCTGCTTCCAAAATTTTTGCACAGGACACCGAACCATTATGGGACAGGGCTTCTTGTCCCTGAGAAGTGCAATTGTCGCAGTCCTAGCATGGACTGAGTCCCTGGGGTTTCGATGGAGTGCGATGCGATGCGCAGGGCTGTCCCTTAGCAACTCTGCATGCCTCGGCTCCACCTCCCCAGCACCTTGCACCTCCAACACCATCCACCTACCACAGCACCAGCAAGCTCTGGGTTAACAATCCAAAACCTAGCTTTCTGGCAAATTCAACCGCATACAATCTTCTCTTTCTGGTCCAGCGTGACAGTGACCCAAAACACCATTTTTCACACTAGCGTTTTTACTGTACTGCTGCTGCCGGTTAATAAACGCATCTCCTGGGTGTTTCTCCTGGCCATTGCCAGAGACAACCTGAACAGTCACAACCTGCCACCACCTTTGAATAGAGGCTCCCAGTTGACGTTAACAGGAATTACAGCTGGCTGGAAATGACTTTTCAAAAGTCAAGCATCTCATTTAAAACAAAACAAAACAAAACATAACATCCCCTGCAAAAAGAATCCCAAAGCTATTTAAAAGGAGACTTGCATTTGTTTTGCCTTCAGAGCAAAGCGTTTGCCCTGCGTGAGGGTTTCCATGGCTTCTCCCTTCAGATGACCACACTGGAAAGGCAGCTGATGAAGGCGGCCCCGTTCTTGCAAAGGACGGATGCGACAGAGCATGCAGCTGATAGACCTCAGCATGGACTGCTTAATTACCACCAGATGTCCCTTTTATGGGAGAAACCATTGCTACAAAAAAATCTCCATCTGACGAGATGCTGGTGGTATTTCCTAGCAGCCGAGGCTTACCTCCGTGCTGTGCGTGTGTCTCCAGCAGGCAGCTGGGATCAATCCACAGAAGGCCAGAGCAAAACAGAAAAATCCCTGACGATAAAGAGGAAAAATACCATCAGTTACAGTATGGGGAGAAAAACAGCCATTAGACAACACCGTTGGGACACATTTAATACACTCGTTTGAGCAAGTTTTGTTAAAATTAGAGCTAAACGTCCCCTTCTTTTAATATCCCTCATAATACTGGTTACTTAAAAGAAATTAGGTGGATAATAATGTGATTCCCCGTCAGGAGCCCTCTAATTACACTGTGGCTGTTTGAAGGGGTTGACCAAAAAAGCACCTGGCTTTTTAATAGCAGTTAACCTATTCTGCTCAAATTCCCCTTGGGGAAAAAAAACCAAAGGAGAGAAAACATTATATTTACAGTATGCTCCTCTTCTGCAGCAGGACCGTGCCCCGGAGTAGCACCTCCTTAGTCAGGAGATTCAATCCCCCGCGTTTAAAACTCGGCTATCAGTTTCAAAGAGGGGAAAATCCACACAAATAGTCCATAAAGAAGCAAGTAACCAGGATGGAGAGCAACCTGCTCTGGAAAAGGAGCTGGACTTTACCCTGTGAGCAAGGTGGCAGCTGCACAGCCAAACCGCCTTCCTTAAATCAGCACCATCCTAGTTGGACAAAAGGACGACAGAAATATAATCAAGGCCAGCAACTGACCCTGAAGTGTCTAAACAATAACAGCAACGGCGCAGGAGGTGGCTTCACTTTTTTCTTCTTCCCTAGGCTTGCAGAGCTGGAAGTTAGATGTGTTGTCTCTTTATTTGAACAAATCTGATCCAAAAAACCCCCCTGATGTAAACAGCGCTTGCCTGTTGTGACAGCTGGACCAAAGGATCTTGTTCACATTAAAAAAAAAAAATCTAAAAAAGGAAGAAAAAAAAGTGCCTGTAAAACGTTTGAAGGCCAAATGGGCTCATCAAATATGAATCCACAGCTTAGTCTCGGAATGGCAAAAGATGATGAATAAGCACCAGTCAAAAGTTATTGCCCTTACAAGTTTTTCCGTGAAACTTTCCCTCTTCCAACACGAAGTTATGTAGCAGGGGAAAATTGCCCAACTGACTGCAGCTTATTTTGGTTTCTAATTTTTTTCTATGAGTGTTTTAATAGTACGATATAGCTGAAATCACTTAAAGAAGATTAAATCTTTCACGAATGTTTATCAAATTCAAGCTTAAGGAGAGGAAGAAGAGCATTGCTGCTACCAATTCTGCTTCACCAAAGAACTTTTTCTTAAAAAGTATGGTTTAAAAAAAAAAAAAAGAAAGCCCTAAACTCCTCCATATGCAGCAAGAAAGGAAAATGTGTTACTTTAAATCCTGGAAATGAACTTGAACATGCCAATAAACTGCCTTTTGCTGGTTCTTGTCCATCTGCTGCCTTCAGTGGTTCTCTGCTCGGGGCAAGACGATGCCCTGCCCGGGGGCTTTGCTCCAGGAACAAGACCGCCCTTGGCATTTCACCACATTTTCGGGGCTGCCTTGTTTCAGGCTCTGCATCAGACACTGGGGAAAACCCTGGTAGGGCTCTTAAGAAAAACCTTAAATTATGTATGTCCAGTCTCTGCTTTTAATTTTTTGGCAGCTGCCTGGCCGTATAGGTGGTGAGATCACCTGCTGCCTTGCCAGGAGCTGAAATGGGATAACAGAAGACCCTAAAGGAGATGAGAGGAAAGTCTGATCAAATGCTGATGTGACAAGGGGGATTCAAGTAGCAAAGATGGGGAAAAGCACACAGGGCGAGATGCCATGGACCAAGGCACGGCAACCAAGCCCAAACCCAGCCGGGGTGGGTGGTTCAACCCCCGCAGGACAGCACAAGTTGGAGGGGGGGGAGATGAGGTTACACGGGCATTTTAGGTTGCTCCTCACTAGGACCAGACCCTGCATTTTTGCACCTCCTCCAGCAACTTCCCCCCAAACAAACAGCATAACGAAGTCAATGTTTTCACCAAAATCAAGCTCAAAGACAAGACAAAAAGAGAAAATTATGGCAGATGAAAAAACCAGCACTGATAGCAATGTGAAAGCCCTTCTGCACATTGTTCCTGTAAGGGTTTAATTGAGAGGATCCACCATGAACCTGGAGAGTGAGAACAACAATGTGCCAGTGGCACCACCCAGATTTCTTCCTCCGCCCGTGCTCTCCCGTCCTTCCCCCACCAGCTCCAGCACTTACGACATCTCTCTGGAGCCAGAAACCCCAGCAGATTAAAATCCTCCTCCTCATCTTCCCTTCCTCAGCTCCACCCCACATCTCAGTCCTCCACCTCCAGCATCGGGCTCTCCCTTTATTTCTGTCTAGCTTCTCTGGGAATACCGAGACACGGCCCTTTGGGAAGCTCCCCTTCCATCCAACTGGTGTGGAGCAATTACATGGCTCTGAGAACATCTCATAAATGAATTATAGGCTGCTTTTTCCCTTCCCAGCCAAAAGGCTTTTGGAAGAGCTACTTTCTAATTACACTAGAAGACATTTGGAGGAAAAAAGAAAAAGGCAACACTTAGTTTGCATACAAAATGTGGAAGGGTCAAGGCTGGTTCACCATCTCCCAGACTCTTGGATCTCCTTGGAGCTGGCTGCGGGCTGCTGCCCGCACCCTTTGCAGGAGGCAGCCACATCAGCCCTGCGGAGGGCTGTCACTGGCCAGACATCAATTACTCTTTTATGAATGACCTTGTTTCCATCCTTGCTGCAAGGAACAATTTGTCTTCGAGAGACTTGGCAGAATCCGCAGAAACAGCGTCTTGTCTGTTGGCTGGTGTATCTTTTAATTCACCTTTCTGATGCTTCCCCTTTGGTTAAGGGGGGCCGCTTTGGGTGAGGGAGGGATCCTTTAGCTCAGACTGGGTTCGGTAGCTCTGCCAAACCCCTGTGCTTCCAGGGAAGGAGCCGACCTGTGCCCTGCTCAGCTCCCGCTGCTTTTTGGTGCTGCTGTGGCCATGGCAAGGGCCAGCTCCCTGCCAGACTTCACAGCCTAGGGGCAGGGAAGGGGGGAGCTATTTTCAGGTTGCATCCATCAGGTTGCATCCTTTCCTCCCTGACCCAGTTAATCTAAAAGCACACGATGTTTGTGCCTATCCACATAGCAAACACGAGCCAGTGATCTCAGTCCGAAGGAGGAATCTGTCCTTGGCTCCAACCGAGCACATCGGCTCTACCCGCGCCTGCTCTCCGGGGACCACTGGCACACAGATGCCTCGCTCAGGAGTGCTGCGCCACGAGGGAGAGCACAGGAGACAGATTCATTGCGAAAGCAAGATGCTGAAATGTGCTCCGGTGTTATTAAGGACCGTCTACACGCTTGCCTACAATGATACACCCGGGACTGGTAAAGCAAACAGCCTGTGCTGTGTGCTGGCCCTACTGGCACATCACTCTCAGTGAAAAACTGTGTTATATTGGGCATTCACTAAGGCTTTTTTACCACAGAAATTATTTGGAACTGGTGCTTGGGAACAGCTGCTCCATCCTGAACACAAATTTTGCTCTGCACAAGTGTTTTTTGCTGGAAAGTTCAGGTGTAAGAATTTCAGAGAGGATATTCTGGTTGGCACATTGCTCCCTGCTTTTTTTTTCTCCCCTCTCTCCCTCTGACCAGATAACAGCACACGGTGCCTTAAACCGCACTGGGGCCAGTCTTTCCTTTGTACAAGCAGTACTAGCAAAGCTGCAGTTTTCCTTCCTTCTCCTCCCCTTCAATAGCGACATGGCCTTCAGGGGCCGTGAGAGCTGCAGGATGTTTACATTCAACATGGACTGCACGATGGACCACGGATCACCAAAAAGCAGGGTTTGCCGGAACTATAGCTGGAGGACTGTCAAGAAACCTGTCACTACTCTCCCTGTTTAAGGGGAGCTTTGAGGATAACAGTCCAGGATTTTAGAACATTTTTTTTTATCCTTAAGTTCTCAGTTACTCTCTAGAAACCAGCTTCCTTGCAAGCGTTAGTGGATGCACAGTGGCATCTGGCAGCTCTGGTGATGCTGCTAATGCAGCTACAGGACGAGCTCCTGAGATATGTGTGCTTTAACCAATTTGACCTGTTCTGGTTTCTAACCACTGTGCACCCATTATCATTATTAGGACAGCACCAGTAAGGCCTGCAGAGACTGAGGCCCCTCCTCTGTACACACACAAACCTCCAGATAGCCAGGCAGGGTGAGCACTTATAATTTAAATAGACAAAAAAAAAAAAATATCAGTAGGGAAACTGAGGCACAAGAAGGAGATGGGATCCACCCAACTGGTCGATGACCAGGGTAAAGCTCCTCTAAACCCATCTGCATCCTGACTTGCATTTCCCCAGGGCAGCTGGTTTACCATGCGGCATTGTGGTGCATTAGCCACATCGACGCAGACATCCCCTGAACGTGGCTCAGTTTCCTATACAGCCACAGATGTCAGGCACAATACTCTGGTGTCTTCCCTCTTTGATTAAAGAGTGAATTAAATGGTCTTCTAAACAAGACACATGCTTTGCAGGGGAGGAAAAGTCCTTTAAAATCAATAGCAGGGGAAGGTGAAAAATGCTCTCTAGCAGAGAGCAGAAAAAAAGCTACAAGTGGGGAGCTGATCACTTCTGCAAGCTGCAGCCCAGCGGGGATCGGCAGGGAAGGACACGGCACTGATAACAAGTTTCAGAGCCCCACAGGGCTGAACCCCACTCCTGCCTGCGATTACATCTCACCGCGGCCATCAGGGGCTGGCTCTCCCTGCCTGCATTTCTTGCTTGCAGATCAGAGATTAAAAACGAGCCTTGGGAGGGGGTAGGAACTGGTGGGAAAACAAGCGGTGGGCTGGCCTTTGCTGTAAGGTACTGACGGTTACAATGGGGGGGGCAATTTATAGGAATAAGCAAAGCTCCCCTATGTGCTTTAAGATGCTGACGAGCTGCTTGAACAAGGGGGAGCAGAGAATAAGGTTTCCCTTAAGGTTAATTTCTGAAGGGTTGGGGACATGCCACCCCCCTGGCTGTGGTTATGGTGGCTGCTCCCTTGCCCAGTGCATTTCCCCCGCATCTCCTGGTGCCGAGCGCTCCCGGGGAAGCACCACAGTGGAGCGGCCCCCGGCTCGGGTGCTCGGGAGCTGGCCCCTCTCCCTTTGCACCCTGCCCTGCACCTTCACACACCCTGCGGGCCCCTCACGCTGCCGGAGACAGTGGAAATGGAGCTTAAAGGCAACCAAGGGGCACCCCAGTATCCCCTGCTGAGAGCAGAGTGGGATGGATGCCTCATTGCCAAGGCCATGGGGAAAGCACCTTGCACCCTTCCTCCTCTTCCCACAAGGAAATGATATCGTGTCCTCACTGCAATGGTATCATCAGAGATCCAAAACGAAGACGGCCACCTCCCCCAGAGGACCCAAACTGTGAATGCTAAAGCAAAGTGAACAGGATGCCCTAGGAGCCGCAGAGAAAAGTAAATAGCCAGTTTGGGGGTTCTGCCACCAAGGGGTTTCTCTGGTGGCCAGAGCTTGTCTGTGTTACACCAAACTGGCTGGGTTCGGGGAGCCATGGGGGGCTGGAGAAAGGGACTTGCTCGTCCTCACCCCCACAGCAAGGGGAAAGGAGAGCAGCATCAGGTGGCCCTTGGAGGAGGGACAGCAACGCTGGAGTTCGCTGGATATGTTTTTCTTCAACTATCCCTTAACAACCTCTTTTACCTAGTGGCATGTCCCAAACCATACTGTGCACAGAGTGAGGCAACTGAATAAACATAACAGAGAAGTTCAACTATATTTTCAGGCAGCCCTGACAATCTCCCGTGGCCGGTACATACCCACCTGTTGTTTTAGATGCGGTAGTTGCAGGCGCACACTAAAGTACACTTCAGCAAAAGAGAGGGGAATTATACGTACTCTGCTAGCAGTATTCACGGGAACTGTGTCACTCAGGCCCCTTTGGGCATCTCAGACAGAAAGACTGCATATTGAGAAGGCAAAAACATTAACTTTAGTAGCTACTTTGCACTAAGTTTTAAAGGTGTCCGCTTCTCATTTCCACCATTAGTATCGTTTTCCCCAATTACATAGATTAGATAAATCTCTTGAAAGCTAGTTTATGCATGACAGCAATGCAATTTTTTTCTATTAAGCACGGCTTCATGCGCAGCAGCCTACCTGTTAACTCCTGCCCTTCACACAACACGGGCAAACATGCAGTGAGCCGCGCTTTTCCGCTCATCCCTCCGGCCCCGAGGCTGGAAGCTGCTCCGTGCAGACTAAGCCCTGTGTGCAGGCTGTGCTTTTGGATGGAGCTGAGCTCACAGTACACTTTACTAACACTGGCATGGTCTGGGCCCAAACAGGCACTTCACTGTGGATGATGGAGAGGAGAAAGGTGGCATTTCAGCTCTTGTGGTACCCCTCCACCTTCTCCTTGGAGGCTGAAACTCAGGGTCCAGCCCAAAACCCCCGTGCCTGCTGCCTTGCTTTGCACACCCTGCACCACCACTGTGGTGGATGTTTGCAGCCAGGGGGGAAGGAGGGGGGCTAACTTTGCTGTCACAAGTCAGAGGAACAATGTGGGACTCAAAATGACACTGCTAATGTTTCCCCACACAAACCATGTGTTGACTTGGTGAGAAAAAAAATGTGCTGGCAATCGCCATCATGGCAACTGCTCTGGCAGATGGCACCTCCCTTTGGCCCCGCTCTGAAAGCTGCGTACAACAGCACCTTGGCAAAACAAGGCGCAGAAGGATGCAGCCCTCAGCTGGAAGAGCTCTGCAAAGTCATGCCTTTTACAAAAATGTCCCCTTGCAGCACAGGGTGGAGCAACAGGACGTCCTTCCCCAGGCATGCACGCTCCCAGGCACAAGGCAAAACAGCCCCCAGCACCATATTTTGAGGGTATCAGCCCAAGGTTACAAAAAGCCCCTCCCAGGCAGTTCCTCCCCATACGCACCATGGCGGTGAGGCACTGCGATTCCCGCACCATGGCGGCAGAGCTCAGCAGGGCTGCGAGGATCAGGGTCATGCTGAGGCAGATCCCAAAGTAGAAAGCTGGAAGGAAGTCAGACATGGGAGCTGCGGTCAGACACCAAGACTTTAGGGCTAACAGAGGCCTGGTCTGATGATTTTGCCTAGAGAGAGGCCAAAAAGTGCATTTTGGGGCGCTGGTCCAAGAGGACCAGGTTGCAGAACTGAAATTGTCTTATAATTTATTCAATACCTCCCATCTGCGTATGCTCTGCTTGTCCGGCAGGGCTGTAAGCTTCTGAGCGGTTCCCATAACTCCAGCAGAGCAAAGCATCCTAAAAGGGTGTTGGTCTACCCAACAGACCACAAGCTGTCAATTATTTCAGCACTCCGATAAGGATCCCCCCAAATGGGGGGTGCTGATGTGCAGAAGCTGTCCCACGGCCCCTATCGGGACTTCGTGTGCTGCTAATCTGGTGCAACACTCGCCCTCTGGTTTCCTCCTGGCTAAGGCAGGGTCACAGCCGGTACCCGGGGCAGGGCTCAGGGACCACAGCGCTGCAAAGGGCTTTGCAACCCTCACTCAGGGCTAACCACGCAAAGAGTTAACGCTTGCAAGCAAAGCAAGTGGAAACATCGCTGGAGAGGGGTGGCTGGGAAGGGAGAGCCTGCAAGACTGCGTTAAGTGCCAATCCATATAGCCCCTGGGGTGTGTAGGAAAGGGGGAAGGCTGTACCTTAGCTTTGATCTAACACAGTTTTTGCACCTGCCTTGTTAAACTGAAATTGAGAACCAGGATCTAGAGAGGGTATAAGCATGTTTAAGCACAGACCATAGCTTGGGAGAAGCAGCAGATGCGAGTGCAGCACAGGCGAGCAGAGTATTTTAGTATCTGGGCTGTTCTCATCAATTTGCTCTAGCCTTGTACCTGAGATTCAGCTTATATTTCTCCCTTGTGTAGGGAAAACCCCCCACATTTCCTCCAAAACCAGGTGTTTCCATGCATTTCTCCCCCCCAGCCTCAATTTCCTATACTCTGCTTCAACTCCTGTACCAGTCCCTCTTCCCATGCTCCCAGGGCCCTTCCAGCCCCACTGCACCTCTAGGTCCATCTTTGGCTGAGCCCTCCCTGTGCTTTCGCTGCAGCACAGGGGAAGCATAGGGAGATGGTGAATAGAGGGACAAGAGCAAACGCAGCAGCCCCTCTGCTCCCACAACACCCTTCAGTGCCAGGCATGTAGGTCTGATACAAAAAAAAGTGTCTGTGGGGCTGTGTTAGCCCTAGTGCATCCTTCAAAAGCCAGCCCCTGCCTCCTCCTGCAATGCCTCTGCATTTCCTTCAACTACTCTGGGGGATTTTGCAGCTCCTGGGTTCACCAAAGGTCTCACTGGGATGCAACCATAACGTACCTGCATGGTGGATGACCCTGTAGGAGTTGCTCTCCAGGGAGATGTTGCTGAAGAGGGTGAAATGGAGCCCGTAGTGGGTGACTGTGCTCAGCGTGGCAATAGACAACCCCAGCAGCTGGAAAAGAAGGTTTTTAGGAAGGGATTGACAAGGCAGCAGCTCCTTCTGAGTGCACACAAAGCTTTGAGGTGTATCTGGATACTCCTGAGCCCCACACAGATGCAGACAGCCTGATCATCCAAAGACCACTCACGTGCCCCAAAATGCACATAAAAAGACAAACCCTGGGCACTTAAACATGCTAAAGCTCTTTTTCTCTCTTGCATAATGAGTGCACGTGACACGGTGCAGCCCGTGGTCTCTTGGCCAGTGTCCATGGGTGAAATTCCCACCACGTGAAGAAAGCCCAGAGGACTGATGCTCTTGCAGCACACCCGTGCAGTCCCACCCCACTCTGCAGGGTATGCACGTGAAGTTATGAGGGCTGCCGGCTTCAAGAGTGTTTTCGGGCAGGGATGATGCTCTCTGCTTTGCTCTTTGCAATGCTAGTCCCATTGCCTGCTGTTGCTTACATTTCCTATTGTAGAGCACAAAGAGCTGAGTCTCGTACTACTCTAAGTAATCTGTGCTGGTTTCTGTCTCTGCAACATGCCGCTGGGCTGTCTGTGTTTCTGTCCCATCCCTGAGAGCATGGTATGCATAAGGCATGGGGTGACTACCGACACGTTACCCTCTATATTGACCAGAGCAAGTCCAGGTGATGGAGAGGGAACATTTCTAATGGAACCGGGCTCTAGAGCAGGGCTCCTTGCAGCACGACCGGTGGCAGAGCTGGGACAGAGGCACCAACAGCAGGACAGTTAAAAACAGCTCCAACTCCAGCATAATAAACCTGGAAAATACAAGATGTGAGGCTACTCCTACGTCCCAAGATAAGGTTTCAGCATTTTGTGCCTTTACAATAGGGAAACACAAGGCAGCTATCCCTGCGTCAAATGTGACAGTCCAGTGTCAACACAATCCCCACTGCATGACATTTTGTTCCAGAGTAGACTAATAGCTATTGCTGGAGAGTTATAGTTTCGGAGACTAAATACACACAAACTGTAGTATTTTCTGCTTACAAATAAGTTAATTTGTAGCACCTGCTGATCCTTCATGCTGTGCATTACTGCGTTATCTCGATCCACGCCCAGCAAAATGCTAAGTACAACACCAGTTAGCTCAGATTTCTGAGAAACACCAGTCTAGAATCCTCCCAACAGCAATAACGTGATTCTTGCCATCCACGGCGGCTGTGCTTTGGCATCTCCTCTAAACACCTTTGGTACCAATCCTCCTTTGATTTTCTCCAAGTGACATATTCCGCTATTTGTAAGAGAGAACAACGTACAGCCACTACAGCCAGTGGTCCTGGAACGTTGAAATTTGGACAAACTAGAAATTTCACGTGTGGCCCAAAATAAGGCGTCACCTTTTAATTACACTCGTTCCAAGCCACCAACCCTCTTTGAACTAAATACAGATTATTATTATTTTTAAGCTTGCAAGTTTTGATGAAGTGAAAAGGCAACAAGCACATACAACTTGAAAACATCCAGCAGAAGCATTCCCCAGTTTCCACCATTTCCCGTCAGCTCTAACAGCAGATGTCAGGAAGCTCCCCTTGAAAAGCTGATGAAAAGAATGCCTAGAGCTGTTTTCGCTTTGAGTTGCGGATCCACACGTCTCATATACTTCCATCGAAGCCTTGCAGTTTCATATCCTCACTGATCCCACCTGCAGCTGACCACCCTCTTTTGCTCCAAGGAGACAGCAGCAAATATCTTTTTGCTGAAAGCTACCCATTCTGCCAGCAGCGACCTTTCCTTTCTCCTTCGAGGCAGCCACTGGGTTGTGAAAGAGCGGCAGCGGCATGACAGCCCTGAGAAACCAGAAGTCTATCAGCGGAGGGGGGGGCGATGCTGGCGGCCGGCGATAACCACCCAGGGCGCAACGATAACTCAGGCAGTTGGCTTTGCTTGCCCTCCGCCTGTGAAAAACACAATGTGGGAAAACCCGACCCCCTCCAAGTGGGAATGGGAAAGGCAACAGTTCGCCTTGCCCTGGTTCTGCAGAGATCCCCCCAAACTTGCCTGCTCACCATGACACAGAGGCTGGTCACCAGCTGCTGGCACTTGGTGGTCCTCATCCCACACCTCAGTCCCATGGCTGCTTGTCCCCAGAGAGAGCTGGCAGTTGGTCCCTCTAGCTCTTGATAAAGCCTGGGTTTCCACCAAAAGGAGGCATGGCCATAGCAGGGCCTCTCGGGAAGTGTAGTCCCCACCACGTGCCGATGCACCTCCTCCTGCCCGATTATTAAATCCTGTTTAGAGCAGCCGCCTTCTGCCCGGGCTTTCAGTGGGCTGCCGTCAGCTCTGACTTGCAGCCAGCTGGGGAAGGAGGAAAGGCATACAGAAAAACAGCCTTTCGTGGAGTTTGGAGCAAAGCTCCTTAAAAAAATTTTTGGAACTGTTCAATCAAGAGTCAGCATCAAAATACCCTGGTTTTCGCTTTCACTGGGAGGCAGTTTTGCTTAATTAACATTGTCACTAACTATTTTTTTTTAAAATCTGCATAAATAGTACCTTGGGAAAAAGTTTAGGAAAATGTTATTTAGAAAAAAATAACCTGTTGTTTAAAGAAGACATCAAAACCCCCAAACAGATCTGCATAAGAGTCTTCCCTCCCCATTTAAAAACCACCACATGGCAATAGCCTTTGGCTGAGACTCTATTAAAACTTTTATTTGCAAATGACGGAAAAAAGTCCTTTGGTAGTATTTTATTCAGGAAAATGGCTATATGTAAATATAACCCCTGCTCAGGAGACCCTCACCACCCATGGACATTTTGACTCTGTCTTTTCCCCTCTCCTAGCACTGAAGACCCCATGGACCCATGGGTACAGAAGACTCATGTGACTTCTGGTCTTCAAAATCAGCTGCCTGCTGGATGCATATTTCCCAAAAGTAACTTGCAAAGAAGCCTCAAGAACAATCTGGCCAAAGGGAGACTGAATGACTGAGTGCCTTAATCATCCTTTGTTTAGGAGCTAGACTGGTAGAAAAGAGGTGAAACAGAATAATGGAAAATAGTCACACTCCCCCCAGGTGGCAAAGAAAGGTGGGGGAAAAGGTAAAACCATCCACATCAGTAACTGTAGATACAGGAAAATGACAAAGAAGAGGAGGGTAGTGAAAAAAGGAAGGAAGATGCATTTTGTAGAGCAAAGAGAAAGTGAGTTGCTAAAGCCATGTGCACAGGAAAAAGCATGTCATGATTTTCTGACTACATCACTAGCTTTCTTGCAAGCTTTCTTGCAAAACATCTTGGTTGCAACCTCCTGAGACACCAGTGAGAGCTGCTACAGCCATTTCCGAAAAGAGGTGTCCCCCACGGCTCGTAGGTCCCTGCCCTGGTGGGCTCTCTGATGCCCAGCAGGAGACAGTGATGTACCCATGGGCACACAGAGACCTTCCTACTCCAGCCACCAGCTGGAAACCACCTGAGAAAGACCAACAGGTGGACAGCAGGGAAGGAGAGCAGTGGGGAGAAGACTACAGAGAGAAGGCAACGGGTTGGGGAGGCAGCTGATGCCCAGCCACACATGTCCAGGAGCAGGAACCAGACACCATCCGCAGCAGCGCAGAGCCCCCGGGGACAGGAGTACAGATGGAAGGTGACCATGTCCACATGGTCCCCACCATGGGCCAGGTGGGGAAAGTGCCTTATAAAACACTGTGGTGGAGTTAGGCATCCAAACACCGAGCTGTTAGCACCCATCATTTCTTCTGGCACTACGGGACAGATGGTTGTGTTGTCACCTGCATTTTCAAGGCGTATAACCACCAAAGGGGCATGGCTATAAAGGCAGCAGTGTTGGTCCACAGGTGGAGTTACAGGTTAAATCTGGAAGGGTTGCAAGAAGGTATGAAGCACAGCTCTGTGTGTAAAACCAGCTACAGAAGCCCAACCAAGAGCAACGGTGAGTTAGAAGCGAGGGCGCGGCCGTGGTGCACACCGTGAGCACACCTGGAGCCCGTTTCACAGGAAGAGGCATGAAAGAAACCGTGCAGCCCATCTTCATTTTCCCCTAGACCTCAGTTTCTTCCCCAACCCTAAACGTACGCTACTGGAGACCTGTGCAAAGCCAGATCTCACACTAGAGGTCCCCACAGGCCAGCAGAAACCCTTCCCGAAGGCCTGGATGACTCAAATGGGCTTTCTGAAGGGAATAGATGGGCAGTTCCCTTCCCAGCTCCACAAAGGTCTCCTCTGTCCGTGCAAGAGCCTCGCACCTGACTGCAGGACCACCTGAGAGGTCACAAAACCATCATCTATGCCCCTTGGTAGTGCTCCTAGTCTCTCCACAAAAGATGCTCTACCTCCTTTTGTCTCCAGACATAAAAACAGGCACCTTCACTGCCTCACCAAGCTCTCAAAGCAGGTCTGTATCTTTGAACACCTGGGTTTAAACAGATGTTTCCTCTGGTTTGGTTGCAAATGCCTATTTCTGGTAGTTTGCCCATGTCCTCTGATGCTTCAGATGCTTCTCCCACCTCCAGTGCTCGGTGCTCTGCCTTTGTGCCTGTTCCCTCGATTACCTGCTCCGGCGCTGCACTGGATTTAGGGATGGAGGCATTTTCTGCTGTTTCTCTTTCCTTCATCTTACACTTTATCCCACACAGGTATGGCTTGAAAGATTTCTCTTTGGGGCAGAACATACGTGAATTTCTAACACCAAAAAATAATAAAGAGCAACAGAAGTTACTCTGTCCCCCCAAAAGAAAGCCAATAGCAGGAGCATTAGTAGAGCTGGGGCATTAAGAGGTTGGGCTCTGATTGAGGGAGGCACATTTGGCACATGCAAGGGCACTACCGAGGTGAGCGCAGGGGGAGCGTGTGTGCTCACTTTAACTGTGGCCATCGAAAGGGGGGTCTTTACAACACTTCATTTTCTCTGGGATTAAATTTCCTGTGGGAGCCATGTCATTGGCACACGCCTGCCTTGGCAGTTCCCTGCCCAGGGAGCCCTGGCGAGAAGCAGGTGTCCCCCCAGCTCCATCCCAGTGGGAAGAGAGGCAGGGCTGGAGGAACGCCGGGGAACCGTCCTCGTGGCTGGCGCATGGGCTGGATGGCAGCGTGGCTTTTCCAGCAAGACTCGGCCTCCTGCCCGCCCTACTGGGTTTTATCAGTTGGTCCCCTTTGCAAGAGAGCACAACTTATCACTCCCAAACGCGGTGCAAAAACCACAGGTGACCACAGCTCCCGCCTGCGGCTTCCTCCTTTTTATCTCTGGTTATCAGCCAGAGCACGGAAAGAGGGTAGCGAGGCTGAAAATACCCCAGGGAGCTCAGGTGCCCTCTTCCTCCAGCCTTGTGGCAGCTTGCAGCCTTCTGTTAGGCTGTGAAAGTACATACCAGCATCCCCAGCTGCATGGGTGTCAGAAGGACGTGCCACCTCGTCCAGAAGGAAAGGATTGATTTAAAAAAGGGAACGAAGCCAGATCATATTTTTTGCAGAGCTAAAAACCTCCAGTCCTCTTCCGAGCTGGAGGGAAATGCTGCCCACACTGTCAGATGAACGTCCTAAAAGAGCTGGGGGATTTGATGTGTTAATGCTGCATTGGGTGAACTTGGCAGTCTAAACATAAATGGAGGAGAGGAGGCTGAATTCCTGCTAGTGCTTTCTCGCCATCCACTTTTCTGGCTCTCGCTTTGTCGGTGCAGCCACCAATGATGCAAGAGCAGCACCCCAGCCCCAGCTGCTTGAACTCCAGCCAGGCAGCAGGCAAGAGAAACCTCCCGCTTGGCTTTGGGGTGCTGCTACTCCTGCTCCTGTGAAAGGATGGGCTGGAGGCAGGGGAGAGGAGATTGCCCCAGGAGGAGAAACTACACCCATCGTCCAGACAGGACACATCTGTGCCAGGTCACTGCCGCCTGCTTTGCCAGCCCATACCACTGTTAGGGAAAATACCTCTCCTCCACAGTAGAAAACAGCTCCAAATGTGGCAGATTTACAAGTGTCACTGGCTCAGCCCGTTCCGCCCCTCAGCTACTGCCCGTGACATGGCTATATTCACCCTAGTGCTTGCTCGTAAATAAAACATGCCCATATCAAACTGCACCGAAGCCGTAGGAATGACGGGAAGCCAGGGAGACCTCACAGCCCTCGTCTGCCTTCCCGGGCGCATCACAAGGATGCATTGTAAAGGCTGCTTAGCATTCATATAGCACATACACACAATCAAAGCTAAAAATCAACTTTTAAACCCAGGGCCGTCTCTTTTCAAGAAGGGAAGGAGAGGAGAAAAGGGGGAGGTGCTGGGCTTTGCCAAGCTTCCGATGCACCATACAGCTCCGCTGTGAATGGGAACAAGGCTGGCAGGAGGCTGTCTTGGAAGAAACAAAACCGGAGAGAAATCATAAAATCTCCAAAGGACTTTTTTATTTATTATTATTTCCAAAGTGTATCCCAGAAATCCTCCAGTGATTCCCAGGCATTTTGAAATTAATGGTAGGTGACCAAAAAAAATGTCAGAAGAGTTATTAAAAAAAGTTCATCAAGCCCAAGAAAGATCACATTCGAAAAGACCATAAGCTGAAGACAGGGAGTTCCCTTCAAAGAACAAACTCAAATAAACTTCTTTCCCCCCTGAAAGTGAAACAGCTGTACTCATAGCTCTAAAGCACACCCCCCTACTTAAACTACATTATTTTTTCTTTTTCACATGGCATCTAATTGAAAACCATAACTGCCCAGGAGCCAGCTGTACTGGTGATAGACCTAAAGACACAACTCTAGCCCTGCTCCCAGCAAAACCAGTGCGAGCAGAGCCCAGCCTGGCAAGCGGGGACTCACCTGCTCACCAGGGAGAATGGGGCTGCTTGACTGTCCCTCACCATTCAATTCTGGCATTTGCTCTCTCGAGCCTTATCACAACAGAACCTCTATTACTTTCTACTGAGGTCCAGAAAGTTTTGGCAAAAAACCCCAGAAGCTCGTGTCAGCTGCTTGTAATGCACAGGTCACGGCGGGACTGACCCAGCACCTCATCTGCCGCGTTCCCAGGGACACATGTGTCAACTTGGGTGGCAGCATTTTGCCCTCACCTTTGGCAGACGCAAGAAATAACACGTAGCGTCAGGGCTTGGAGGCCCTTCACCACAGTTACCCTCTCTCCAAGCAGAGTTTGCCCACCTTGCACCACGCTGGCCGAAACCACACAGGTCTGCAAGGTGTCTACGCCAACCATGCGTTTATCACTTTTGCCTTACCTGTGCCAGGAGAGGAGAATTTGTTCTCCCCACCCTCTGGGGATGGGTAGCACATCACTGGATTCTCTCTCTCCCCAGATTACGATCAGGAAGTTGATTGTGAACACAGACAGTGTTTAATGATGTCTTGTTCTACTGGATCTTACATAGTCATTAACTTTATAAAGAGATTTCAAATAAGATTACATTTCTTAGAGCACAAGATGTACCTACCTTCCCTCAGACTGTCAGGAAACCAGCTGTATTGCTAAGAAAGCGTAAGCTTTGTGCTGCGCTCAGGCCCAGACCCGACAGCCACATCTGGCTGGAAACACACATCGCCATCAGCAGCCCTGAAGCCAATTTGGCCAAGTCAAGGTCGTCGCCAAGCTGAGTGTGGAATCACTGGGGCTGGAGGCTGCACACTCTCCCTTGAGACTGGATTTACTGATGTTTGAACTGTGCATTATTAATGAAAAAAAAATCCCTGTAGTTATTTTTGTACGATAAAAATCCAGTTATTACTCTTGAGCGTGGCTCTTCGATACAGAAGGTTTTCTCTTGAAAAGCTTCAAAGACAGCAACTTCCTCTTTCCTGTGAGAAAGGCTTACATCAGAAATTAAAGATGGGGTAACAAAAGGACATTGATATTCCTCCATCGCAGTAATGCCCTTTCTGCCTAAGCCAGTATCGCTAGTGAGCACAAGGGAAGACCCCTGCCCCAGCCAGGACAGCTTTGCAGCTGCTGAAGACGAGCACCAGCATTACATGGCTTGAGCTGAGTGAGCGATCCTGCGACCGCTGGCGCACACAAGCACGCTTATACACACAGGCAGCTCCCCTGCGCTTCCCAGGAACCCACCAGGCAAAACGCTCCTGCCTGCACTGCACGCCACGAGCTGCTCCTCTTGGGCCAAACCCGTCAGAGGGGTTGCTCATGGTTTTTCCCCCAGGTCTACAGTGCGGCCAAGAGCATCTCGAAAGCCACTGAATTTGGGTGCTAAGCCTGATGTGTGCTTGAGTGGGATTACCGGAAATGCGAAGCACTCGCAGGCTCCTTGCTTTGGCTTCCAGGAATTTCAGCCCGGCTGCCTGCAATGCTGCAGTGGGGCTCGCTCCTTCAACCTGCTGCCATTTGCAACTGATCCCTGGAAAAAACGTTTCTCTTCCAACATGATGGAGCCTTGCTGCTCCCTAAATACCCCATGCAGGTAGAAAAAAGCTCCCTCTATGTCACATCTAGAAATCATGGATGGCTCTTTGTATTACTATTTTTGGCTTAGATACACCCTAGGAGCAGAACCAGAGCGGTTCAGGGTAGCCAGGGGGATACAGACCCTTACTCTGATACCTGAATCGCGCTGCAGAGCCTCGCTGGCACCTATCTGTGCAGTGACGGCTCTGCCATGGGCACACACACGTCCCTGCCACCGGGTTGCTGCCAGAGACACCGGCTTTGAGCATCTTCCTGAGAAGGGGTTATGTTCCCTGCCAAAAGCCCCATAACTGAACTGCCTCAAACCTCCCTGCCTGCACACCTCCGGGCAGAGGGAGACCCTGCAGAAGGCGTTTAGCACTTCTCTTACTCTCATTAACAGCTGCTGCAACCCCTCAAGTGGATGAGCACCCTCTACCTCTTGCAGACGGTCACACCAAGGCACCGCACGAGCACCAGCTTGGTGGCAGGCACAGGGGACAAGGCAGAAAGGGCCTGGGCCAACCCCATGAAGCCAGTGAAAGGGTCCGTTGGAGTTGTTCTAGCACCACACCGGTTTGTTTTTTTTTTTTTTTAAAGACTGGGCAGGAGCAAAGCCCCGAGGACAGCACATCTTGCAAGCCACGCTGAAGCCGAGAGCAGACCATATCCCCTGGGCAGGGGGTGCATGTAGCACCCCCTCCATCCACCCTGTTTATTTAGCAAAACACCGTGCAAGTTATTTCTCACCACAAGTTCGCAGGACACCAAGAAGCAGCTCCTTTGTCCTCCCCATTACGTTCAGCTACCCAAAAGCACCTTGCCCTGCTGCTCTTCCCCCCGGAGCTGGAAGCACGGCTTGCTTGACACCAGCCAGGCGGGATTGCCTGCCATGGCAAAGGGAAGCCCAGGCGCAACTCCCGAGCCACAACAGCTTTGCATTTTCCTCCTCCTCTCCATGCCTTTATCCTTGAAACTCTCACTGAAGCCTGAAAAGTCGGCCTGCAGAGAACGGCCTTTGTAAGGTGACTCACGCAACTGCTATAAATTTTTATTATTATTATTATTATTTTGTACGTGTAACAAAGCCGAGTCCCGGTGTATCCTTTCGCTTTGCAAAACAAACGCCGACCGGCAGCCGGGTGCCCGCACGGCTCCGACCCCGGTGTCCGACGGCAGGGCTGGTTCCACTCACCGCTCCGCGGGGAAAGCCCCGCGGGGGCAGCCGCCCTACCGGGGCCGCCGCCGCTCCTCGCCTGCCGCCGCCTTCCCCGACACCGTCACCCACGACATGCCTGGTTTTTCTGGGGGGAGAAATGGCACTTTTGAAGTGCGGCGGGAGCCCCGGCTGCTTGTGCGTGCCCGCGCCGGTGTGCGGGGGGGCAGGCGGGCGGGGGGAGGCGGAGCGAGAGGGGAGCCCCTCCCCCGAATACGAATAAAAATGAAATTAGAATAAAATATTAAAAATGGAGAAATAGGAGCGGCGATTAAAGGGAAAAGTGGCGAAGGGAGGGAAGGGCGCGCACCCTCCGTTCCCGCGGGCGGGGCGGCCGCGGAGGGGCAGGGGAAGGCGGGGGGGGTACGGG